>PVKC010023261.1:0-17356 GCA_004027635.1 Crocidura indochinensis
CCCCCCCCCCCCAAATCTTCTTCCAAAGGCCAGATCTATAGTACAGAGAACAAGATGCTTCTCTTGCAAGATTCCAACCTGGATTTGATTCCCAATTCCCCATAGGTTTCCCTGGAGAACCACCAGAACTGTTGAATCACTCAGTGCAGAGACAGGAATAGACCCCGAGTGCATCTGGGTATGTGGTCCAAACTTTCCACACAAATAAATAAAGTAAGATAAAACAAAGACTGTTGAAGCTCCGTTTGATTCCCCAACTCTAATTTGTGGAAATACCTTTGTTTACGATTTTCTCATTTCCCTATTTTATTTTGTCCCCCACTGTGTGCTATCTTCCTTTACTTGCCTCCTTTACCTTTTTAAGTAAATGTCTGCTTTAATTGTTTTTGTGTACCTATAAAAATCCTTTTGGATAAGCCCAGAATTGGGCAGGAGGAGCTATGCATGCCTGTGCCCAATTTTCCTCAAGCTTTCTCAAAGTTTATGTTGAGTGAGCACTTCTTGTTAATCCAAGATCAAGATATAAAAAATTAAGTCACATTTGAACACACATTTTTAATCCATTTATTTCTATCATTGTATCATTCTATCATTTAACACAATTGTTAAATCACTATTAAGAACTTAGGTAATTTAGGGCTTAGGTAAACAATGTTATCTTGATTAAAACATAGCTAGTATGTAATGAAACAAGAATACACCAACATCCAGCATCCCCAATTCCAAAAACAAAGCAAAAAAATAATACATTCAAATAACCAAAAAGCTATGAAATACTCGTATATTGCTATTATCAGGAAAGTACACTACTTTATTAGTCATCCTTAAAGAAAACAAGTAAATCCAACTTTTCTGAATAATTATTAAGTGATCATTATATAAAAGCAATATTTTGACATTTTTATATATTGTTCTTGGTTTTATCATGATATTATTGGAATATAGACCTGTTACTAGTCATAATTGATCTCTGTTGTTTTCTAATAAGACCTATTTATTACCATTTATAAATATTTATATTTATATTACCATATATATTATTACCATTTTATATATCCAAAAATGCTTTTGAAACCTTATATAAAGAGTTTGCTATAGAAAATTGCTACATCTCTTTGATAAGCATGTCTAGCATAAGAGTGGCACTAGTAGACATTTGTCTTGACACAATGCACTGTTAGATTACTTTAATCTTTCTTTATCTGGTACGTTTCAGTTTTATTTTTTACAGTCTTTAGAAAGACCAAGACATCGGTGCCTCCGGTTCCTTTGTTGCTCGTTTCTGAGGTTTCTTTACATGCCGACCTCCGTGAAGGTCCCACAATATAGTCAGCCACTATCTTCAAATGGTAGTTTCTCAAGGAGACCATAGCTTTCACACACTTATCATAGATGCTACGAAGGCTCTCATTATCTTCTGAAAGGACAAACTCGCGAACTGAGGGGCCTGTCTCCAGCGAGCGCAGAAAGTTCTGATGAGCAGGCGGCATGTATGTTCTCATTTCTTGGAGAAAATCCCCTGCTTCTAAAGGGTCATAAAAAAGACAAATTCTTAGAAGCTTTATGTTGGCAAATGGAGGACTGAGTTGGGTTTTTTTGGGCCACATCAGTGGCTCTAGGTGTTTCTCCTGGCTCAGAGCTCAAGAATCATTCGGGGGCCGGGCAGTGGCGCTGGAGGCAAGGTGCCTGCGCTAACCTAGGACGGACAGCGGTTAGATCCCCCGGTTCCCCATATGGTCCCCTGTGCCTGCCAGGAGCGACTTCTGAGCGAATACCCAGGAGTAACCCTTGAGTGTCACCGGATGTGGCCCAAAAATACCAAAAATAAAAAATTAAAAATTAAAAGAATCATTCCTGGCAGGCTTGGTTGACCATATCGAATGCTAGGGATCCAACCCAGTTCGCTGAGTGCAAGGCTAGAGCCTCGTTGTTGCGCTTCCTAAGTAATACTCTGGTCCAAGTCTTGTTATTTGTAATGACAGTTATTGTTAATATATATAAATATATATAAAGAACAAGTCTTAAATTCATTCTCTTATACTAAAAATGCTTATAGTTTCTTTTCTTCTAATTGTTTTTCTAGAACAATGATATAGACAGCATAAATGTAATTGTAAAAGACTGCCAAGACAATATTTAAGGGATCATTTTCAAATAATTTTTTTTTCTCCCAGATCCTTTGAGAGAAAATGGAAGTTTATGGAAACAGAGTAAAAAAGAATTTTTTCCTTGACATATTTTAAAATCCCCCTTTATAAGCCTAAGAGCAAATGATAAATGTGATTCAGATTCAGATTCCAATACAAGCATTTCCCTGGATTAACTGGAAAATAAAAACTGTGTAGACTCACTTGTCATTGAAAGTTCCCCTCCCAAACTCAGGATACTTCCCTATATTCCTGTCTCATTTTCCAGTGACTTTTTCTTTCTGAATCAAATTCTCCATTTTAAGGCCTCTGGTATTATCTTCATCACATTAAACTGGACCTTATGCTCATATTTAAACACCAAAGTCAAGAGAGTGATACAGGGGCCAGAGTGATGATAACACAGCAGGTAGGGCATCTGCCTTGCAAGCAGCTAACCTGGGACCAACCTGGGTTCAATACCCACCATCCTATATGGTCCCTGAACCTACCAGGAGTGATTTCTGAGTGCAGACCCAGGAAAAAACCCTGAGCACCGCCAGGTGAGATCCAAAAACAAAAGTAAAAACAAGCAAAAGAGATCGATGAACTCCATTATTTCCCCCCACTAATTAAGGGACTGAGCAGCTGCTTAGTTTTTTTCAAGTTTTGCTGCTTCATCTATAAGACTAAAAAAAAAAAAATAATAATGTGACTAATTCTATGCTGAAAAACATCAGAAAAAACTTCTCTTAGATGCTTGTTGGAAAGACTTTTCTTAGTTATTAAAATATTATTGCCTTGGATAAGGCATGTAGGCTCAGTAGAAAAGTTTACTTATGCCTTGCCTAAATTTATGCCTCCTTGCCTATGTGTGTGAGACCAGAGTCTTAACTCCCAGCACTACAACAAAAATACAGTACTATGTATTTTGACATAAACACTCATTCCTGGGGCCGGCGAGGTGGCGCTAGAGGTAAAGTGTCTGCCTTGCAAGCGCTAGCCAAGGAAGGACCGTGGTTCGATCCCCTGGCGTCCCATATGGTATCCCCAAGCCGGGGCAATTTCCAGTAGTAACCCCTGAGCAACAAACAGATGTGGCCCAAAAAAACAAAACAAAACAAAACACACACACACATAAAACACTCATTCCTAATTTTATTTCCTTTTTGTTTTTATTTTGGGGTCACGCCTGGTGGTGCTGAGAACTCACTCCTGCTCTCAGGATTCACTCCTGGCCAGCTTGGGTACTCTATGGAGTTTCAGGTACTAAACCTGGGATTGCTCTGTGAAAAACAAGTGCCTTACTAGCTGTTCTATAACTCTTGATCAAACACTCATTTTTTACTCACCTCCATTATCTTGTTGGATGCCCAGAAGTACATCAAAACACTGAAATATGCTGCTTTGAGCAGCACTGCCTCCTGCAAATTTCTTTGGGGTTTCCCAAACACCTTCATAGAGCAAACCCTCTGGCAGCAAATCACTTCCTTTCCAGCTAAGTTAGGAAGAAAATGATCATCATTACATGTATTCATAGTCAATATTCAGATACAAAAATTTGGAGAAGAGAATAAATGAAAGATAACAGACTTAGACTTTATTGTTTTCCCATACTTTCTCTCCACCCATTTTTGTGCATGATATTTAATAATAGTAAATAATGTGATTCTGAGAAAATTTGAAGAAAGCATTCTGTGACTGAACTTTATCTTTGCATTAGCAAAGTATAAAGTGCCTAACTCTTCTTACCCTGTGTTTGCTTGGCTAAGTAAAAATATAATTGTGCCTGTTCTTTCTCTAGGCAGAGGGAATTGGCTGTGTTCTTTATGTTAACTGTTTAAAATAAAATTAAAAAAAATACATACCCTGACAAATATATGCGAAGAACATTGAAAAAGACCTCTGGGTCTACAAAATCTGTAAGAAATGATGGGTTGTGTTTCATTAAGAAGCATCAGGTATATAGGGCTGGGAGTGGGGTGCTTTGATACAAGAAATAAACTTCAAGTAACTACTAATAAATTTAAGCACAGACAGCAGGGAAGTCTTAAGGTCAGTTTGTAAACAAAATGACAAACTCACAAACCAGCCCTCTCCCAGGAAAGTCCCATAATTCCACATATCTGCTGAACAGGGCCTATTAGAGGGCTAAACCACCCTGGAAAATGAAGAGCCTGTGTCTACTTCTCATTGCGATCTCAGAAGACTTATTAAACTATCAATTTTCTTTAAAGCTACTTCACGTCCTTCCTGATAAAATAGAAAAATATGACGTACTTAAAGGAATAACTTCAATAACTGATCATAAACAAAATCTCATCAATTTTATAAACCATATACCTGGTACTTTTACACAAAGCCTCTAACTGTCTGTGATTTTTTGTTATGGACCTATTATCAGTAACCTGAAACCAGCATTAAAGTCATAATCATTATGACAAGTAAGGCCAATTTCCTTTTGCAAATGACTGTTCAGATGATTTTTGAATCACAGTCCATTTGTAATTTTTTGCAATGTGTTTTGAGTTCAGTGGTCTTTTTATGTTTCTCAATCAACTTCTGAAAAAATCATAACTCATACAGTTACTGTTAGGAAAAAAATATGGTTTATTTCAGGATTTAAAACAATCTGCCTGTTCAAAAACTGTCTCCATGATTTTTTAGTGACAGGTGAGGACATTACATAGAGACATAGCTACCTTGGAATTCTGACGTATCTATTTATTGTCTATGCAATCTTCATTCATTCATCTCTTTAAATTTAGATTCCTAGCCATACCGTATAAATGTAATCAAATGCACTGCCATGAGAAGTATAATTACATAGTGAAGTAATAGAAAGTCAAGGAACAACCCTCTACTGAGCATTGTTTTTCTGCCTCCACTATTAGCTTCCTAGAATGTTTGGCATAAATACTTGCCACGAATTTGTTGAAATACTTCAAGAGCTTTCTGAAGACATGAAGCTATCTCACTCAGTGTTTTTTGCAAAGTTTCGTGGTCCCGATGCTGTACCGCATTGAATATGGTGGGAATTACCTTTAAAAAATCAAAAACAGAACAAAAAGAAAAGAATTAAAGAACAGTACTTAGGATTTTCTGTTACTTAATACTTTCATAAAATAAAATTATCTTAAATCCTAATGCCTGAAGTTAATTTGGTATTTTCATTTTTCCTTCTGGATTGAGTGCCCTACAATGTTTTTTTGTTTTGTTTTTGTTTTAGGGCCACACCCGGCGGTGCTCAGGGGTTACTCCTGGCTATCTACTCAGGAATAGCTCCTGGCAGGCACGGGGGACCATGTGGGACACTGGGATTTGACCCAACCACCTTTGGTCCTGGGACAGCTGCCTGCAAGGCAAATGCCACTGTGCTATCTCTTCAGCCCCTACAATGGTTTGACTATTCCCTAATATATAATCATGTCTGATTACATTTATTTATTTATTTATTTATTTATTTATTTATTTTGGAGATGTTTATATTGGTTTACATATTTATATTTCTAACAGTCTTAGTAATATGATGCATATTATTCTGATACATTAAATGGCATTGGATGTTTTCCTGCCAATTTTTGTTGAGCATCACGTTTTAAACTACTGTTGTTCACACTTTATTCTAATACCGCACCTAAAACTAATATGTTAACTTTCCTCCAATCAGGATTTCCAATTGGATTGTAAATTCTTACATTTTAGATTATAAATAAACCAAAATATTTCACCAGATAATCTACAACCTCTAATTCTGTAACAAAATATAGCATTTAGTCAGGTTTTAGCTATTTCACAATGAATATAGTACATTAGTAAATAACTACTCTCTCATGTGGAGTAAAATAGAAAATTTCCCACATAGATTAACATACTTTAATTGCTTTAGCTGCTGCTGTTTCCACCAATAGAGAAATCAGAAAGAATCCTTTACTGCAATCACCACCAGGAAATGAGAACAGAATGTCCATGTTCCTATGAAAATCAGGTAAGAAAGTTAATGCTAAAGCAAAAGTATTGGCATATTTTTTAACTGCTTTATAGTTTTCAAATATTCTTATTTATCCAATTTTATATTCAAAATTTTCTTGAACAGTTAAGTTGGTTGGCTTTCCTAGAGCCATCATGTAATAGTAATGTTAAACCAGCTTTCTAAACTCAGATAATTAACAGTAGATTTATCTGTAGCTTATGAATTCTATATGGAATTTGCAATTAGAAATGGAGTTTAGAGTTAGAAATGTCAATATCTCATATTTTCAGAAGCATTTATGTTATAGAGAGCTATCTTAAAATAGAATTTCAAGTTATCTCCCTATTGCTAGTCATAATTATACTAATGTTTTTATACACTTTTATCAGTTTTTCGAGTTTTGTATTGTCCTAAAAATTAATTTGGGGGTTGTTAAAGTAACTAGATGCTATTTTCTTTTTTAATTATCTTTATGTTCTGATACAAATTGGTCTCAGGATCTGATTTTCAGTGAGTATTTTTGTGGTTAAATGTATAGCATCTAAAATCAGACTTCAGTTTATTTACTATATAAGCAAAAATTTGAAATTTGATGTCAGATATTTGAGCAAAATGTTTTTTATCTGTTTCTGATTAAGCATTCTCTTCTTAAAATGAAACTGAGATGTTATTTTAAAATATTTCATAGTCTGCACAATCGACTTTAAGGCAATGTTTTTTCATACTGACTTTTAAACTATTTTAAATTATTCACTTATATGCTTCAGTTCTAATCATAAACCAAGATTTTTGTTGCTTCAAAACTTTCAAACTTTCTTTTCCATGTACTACAGTCTAAGAGTTTCCTCCTCACTAATCCCTTTTGTCATTTTTTTATCTCATTTTAAATTCCTCCCTTTCTTCCTTTCTCCTACTTACTTAGAATTACCATTATCAAAAAATATTTCTCCATTCTCTTAGTCATATCTCATATCCTTCTCATTAGCCCTGCTTTACTAGAGTATGCATTATGTAAGCTATTTGCCTTTATTTCTGTAGCTCTGTTTAGTTTCTTGACTCTGTTTAGTCAAGAATCATAGAACTGTATATAAAAGAAGATATTTATGCCTCTGGTACCTACAATTACTAAATCATATATATATTTGCATATTTTAAATATTTTAATAATTTATCTGTTTATAATAGCAAACAAATATATGCTATGAAAATCAGGCAAAAAAGTCAATGCTAAAGCAAAAAGTATTAGCATATTTGTTAACTGTTTTATAGTTTTCAAATATTCTTATTTATCCGATTTTATATTCAAAATTTTCTTGACTAGTAAAGTTGATTGGTTTATTTTACTGTTATAAGTATAATTGAAGACTGGCAATATTAGCCTTTTAAACACTTAAGTTCTTATTTGCTTGAATTCAATGAATCTTTCTTAAAAGTTATTTGTAGACATTATAAAACATGTTTACTTTGGAAACACAAATACCTCTTAGATCAAAATAATAATCAAATACTTACTCATAAGTCATGGGTCTAATAGAAGCATCCATAAAATAATGGTTACATTGGGAAAAAAAAGAAAACAAATTTAAAATCAAATGGTTGTCACAGTCAACAGATGTAATTCTGATACATTCACTATATGTTAAATTTAATAATAAATGAATATAATGCATATTTTTCCATATAGATCAAAACAAGGTGAGACATAATCAAATAAAAATGTGATTTTTATATTTTTCAAGCAGACACTACAAGCACTTGTATTTCTTAAGTAAAATTTTAAAATGGATTAAAGTCTTTGTTAGATGTTAGAACCCAATTTATAAAGCACATGGAAGAAAACATTGTTTATACACTCCAGAACTTCAATATTAGAGCTATATTTGGAGACTCAGACTATATGACATGATAAATAAAATTAATAAGGAATAATTAGAATAGCATCAACTCAGAAAACTATCTTAGGGGTGGAGAGATATTATAATTGGTTAGGCAATTGCACTGCAAATTGTCACCTGAGTCCTATTAGAATGATCCCTGAACACAGAAACAGGAATGTGGTCTGAACTTTTTTTCTATAGCAAAAACTTATCTATCACAAATCTGAAAGGTATATTTGAAGTTGGGAGAAGATATTTATACATTATACAGCTGACCAGAGGCTAATATAAAAGCATATTGATTACTGACAATTAGGAAGCAAAAAAAGAAAAATCACTCTTAAGTGCTAAATGATATGACTAGATACTTCTACAGAGTAGACAAGCAAACTATCTACAGACATATGAAAAAGTATTCAACTTCACTCATTATTAAGGAAATCAAAACTGAAATCATATGAGATATGACATCACTCAATGAAAATATCACATACTTATCACTTCTGGGAAATCACAAGAATTGGTGAGGACATTGAATAAAAAGAAAGGCAAAGGCAATGCCTTGTTTGCAGAAAAGCTAATTGGTGTGGTCATTATGGAAACTGGTATGGAGATTAGTTACAAAAGTAAAAATAGAAATTCCATTTAAGGAGCTGAGAGAAATGGTACTGTAGTTAGGTGCTTGGTTAGTATGAGACCTACTAGGATTCAATTTTCATTACTCCATATAATCTGCAGAGTCCCACCATGAATAATCCCTTAGCATAGATTAGGAGTAAGTGCTGAGCATTGCCAGATATATCCCACTCTCCAAAACAAATGAAATGCCATGTGAATCCAGGAATATGACACCTAGAATTGAGTCAAAGAATATAAAAATGAAATATTTTGAAAGTATATTTGTATTTTATCTTCATAACAGAAGTATTTGCTTAAATATGGAATTCACCTAAAAGTACATCAATAGGTTGTTGGATAAATAAATTATTAGATAATATTGAGCATATCTACTCAATAAAATATTCATGTCATTAAAAAGGGTTGAATCATGTGATTGGAGCAATAGCACAGTAGTAGTGAGTTTGCCTTGCATGTGGCTGACCCAGGACGGACCTCAGTTTGAACCCTGGTATCCCATATAGTCCCCCAAACCAGGAGAGATTTCTGAGTACACAGCCAGCAGTAACCCCTGAGTGTCACTAGGTGGGACCCAGAATCCAAGACAAAAGGGGGGTTTAGAATCATAACCTTTGGGGCAAAATCAACAGGACTTGAGGTGATGAATGAAATAAGTAAGAAATCGAATGAAAATTAGTGCTCAGTTTCATGAGTTACTAAAGCAAATGACCTGACTAGAAACAATAAAATATTCTCCTAGACCCAGTTATAATTATGATGGCTGTTAGAGGGAAATGCAAAAGGGGTGGAAAGAATAAGAAGAGAATTCTTCTGAGTGATTGACACTAGAACATCGGTGAGAATGATTGGTGACAATTACACAAACTATAAAGACATGAAATTAAGACTGAAATTCTACAATATTGTAAATCAGTAAAAACTTTAAAACAAAGCATTAGCATATAATTAAAATTAAATCAGCATAAGAATAAACTAAATTATTGAGGCGTAACAAAAATTTAGATAAAATTATTATATTTGTTGTTCTATTACTATGATTTTCTAATTTTGTGCATCCAGAAATTTGAGATTCCATTATGCTCTTGTATCTTTGCTATATCAAATTTCATTACTGAGTTACTAGGAAGGATCTACAATCTGAGAAGATCATGCATTTCTACAAGTTAAGGTGGATTAAACAAAACTGAGTATTTAAAATTTGACATGTACAACCTTAAAAACATTTCTATAAACAGATGCCAGACATTAAAGAATGCCTACTCTATTATTTCACTGATCTGAGGCCAATTACAGAAAAAAATTGCTGGTAAGACAAATCAGAATGTATTTGCCTGGATGGGCAGATACACAAACTAACTCTCTGAGGTTAAAGGAATATTTTGTATCTTCCTCATAAATATTTGTGAACTTATTACATCAAAATTTATCACACTGAGCACTTTATATCACCACATTTCTTTCTATTGTCTATGTGTATTTATTACTACAAATATATTTAGAGCCATAAATATACTGAATAAAGAGAACAAACCCCGAAGTCAAAAGAGTAATTGTGAGGCAAAGATTAAGCCAGTGACAAATCTATGATTTAAATTTCATACTATTTTCATTGTTATTAGAACAGTGTTCACATACCCATTGGGATCCTTTTTCTTCCAGTTTGCCAGAACACAGTCTGCATAAACCAAGATAGGGGGCAATCCCAATTTCTCAGAGAGTTTGCAGTAAGGAACAGCAATATTGCTTGGCAGGATCTATTTAAAACACAACATTAATCTTTAAAGTATTTCCATTGTTTGCTGGATGTCAAAACACTAACCGTCCACTTACTTTGAGAGTAAACAAATATTTCATAACAATTTTCATAATAGTCAAATGTTCACAATCCGGATTTGTGTTGATGTGGACATAATCTAATCACTAAGAGAAATAGGATATAAGAGGAACTAGAAGATAAAAGCTGTACTGCTGACCTTCTAAAAGCTTATGAGTTATTTGTAATAGTCACTCATCCATATCCATACCAGAGATTTTTGTTCAGCAAAATATATTCTAGAAAATGTACCTATACCTTTATACCTATCTATACCTCTACCTATCTCTATACTGCATCTTTGTACCCATCTTTGTCTGAAGCATATAATACATGTCAATTAAGTGCAGTTTTAGACTTTAATTGAGGCTTTGTCTCTAGTGCATTTAATACCTTGCTAATTCCTTAGAAGGTATTGAGCACTCCCAATTCCAAAATGTGCAGCTGTTTGATACCAGACTTTTTTTTTTTGAATAATATCTTTATTTAAGCACCATGATTTTAAACATGTTTGTAGTTAGGTTTTATCATATATAAAAAACAAAACAAAACAAAAAAACCTGGGGGCCGGGTGGTGGCACTGGAGGTAAGGTGCCTGTGCTAACCTAGGACGGACCGTAGTTCGATCCCCTGGTTCCCCATATGATCCCCCGTGCCTGCCAAGAGCGACTTCTGAGCGAATAGTCAGGAGTAACCCCTGAGCGTCACCGGGTGTGGCCCAAAAACCAAAAAACCAAAAAACCAAAAATACCTTCCCACCACCAGTACCCCCATCTCATACCTTCTCCATCTGATGCCTGTATTCCAGACAGGCATTCTATTTCTCTCACTCACTAGCATTGTCATGATAGTGTAGTTATTTCTCTAACCACTGTGGAGAAATTGTAGAAGTCCTACAGTAGAGTTGAACAAATATGACATACTGCACAGTTCTGTGAAAATCATAGAAGCTATAACTTAAGTAACTTCAGATTAGTTTAATATGGCTAGACACTGATATTTTACTAGAGAAAAAAGTGTTAAATTTCATTCATTGATCACCAAAGACACATCTGAATTATTCTTTAAAGGCTATTGAAAAATATTGGTTGACATATATTTTATACAAATTTAAAAAAATAATTTAGATCTATATCTTGGATAAATGGTTAAATAGAAAATGAAATGAATTTTCAATAAAGAGAAAAACAAGAAAATGATGAACTATGTCTTAATATAGCATACATACATAGCTCCTATGAAACTCAGATGCTAACTTCTTATATATATTTTTTTTTAGCAAAATATGCCCTTTAGGGGCCAGGCCTAAAAAGCCCTATAACATAGCAGGTAGAGCATTTTCCTTTGACACAGCTGAATCAGGTTTGATCCCTGGCATCACATATATTCCCCGAAGCCTGCCAGGAATAATTTCTGAGAGCAGAGCTGGGGAGTAACCCCTGAGCACTGCCAAATACCCCTCTCCTGAAATTATGCTTTTCATTGGTAGATCTTTCTGTCTTAGATTCATCTTTATAAAGTTTTCTTACTTGAACATTTAAACCATCGGATATGTTTTCTAGTTACAGTTCCAAAAATCTCTTCACAAAACTGTGATATGCAGAAAAAGAAAAATTTATTAGCCTAGTCTTCATCATTTTGACTTTCAATCTGATATATGCACATAAGTCTACTTATTTATATAAACCTTTGATTATAGCATGTACATTCTGTTCTAATTTTTCACTAGTCCTTTTTCTTTCTTTCACATTCATCTCCTTTTAGATAAGTTTTTGCAACCTTTTAAAAGGCAAGCTCAAGTCTTTCTCTACTTTGAAGCATTTCAAGTTACTGCCAACCACTTTTAAACTCCTCTGGAATCTGACTCTTGCAGTCAGTTTACTCAGTCCTTTGCTATTTTTTTTTTATTTTGACCAAAGTGGGTTACAAATCTTTCACAGTAATTTTTTAGGTACATAGTGATATTGAATCAGGGGCAATCCCACCACCAATGTTATCCTCCCTCCAACCCTGTTCCCAGCATGCATCCCACATATCCCCCTCCTTTACCCCTGGGTTCCTAGTATAAGTGGTCCCCTCTGTGTCTAGCATGTCTGATTTTTTTTAAGTCCTTTGCTATTTTTAACTCCTCTTTTAAATATAATGTCTATCTAGGTAGGCTTGGTTCTAAATTTTAAGGTAGGTTTTTAAATTATACTTTTTGTATCCGAGTAAACATAGAATCTATGCATGCAGTGCCATGCATACAAGGAAGTATAAAAATGTTCCTGTGGTAATACAAAACAACAGCTTCCTTTTTTTCAAGTATCCGAGTGTGATTCATCATAAAAAGTGTGCTGTTTATATAGTTGCATTTTTTAACAGGGTTAGGAAGTAATGCAAGAAAAAATAATAATTAATCTTTTTTAAAAAAGGAAATAAGGGGTCAGAGCATTGAAAGAAAGCACAAAGAAAGAGAAATTTCATTTACAAGTCAAATTATTTAAGAGCAGACTTGTCTTTCACCTGGCCTCTAAATTCATTCTGACCACTAAATTCATAGCAAAGCAGGTAGGGCAGTTCCTTGCAGGCATTTGCCCAGATTCAATACCAAATCCTGCCAGGAGTGATTTCTGTTTGCAGAGCCAGGAGCAAACTCTGAGTACTGCCAGATATGGAACAAATAAATAAATAAATAAATAAATAATTTTCTTTAGCTAGTAGAATTTTTCTAAATAGATTTAATCCCTTTGTTAATTACTAGACATAACAGTCTGTATTGATGTTATAAAACATCAAACCTTATAAAATACAGATGATATTTTAAATCTGAAGCTCTATAATAAAAATACAGAATCCTATGTTCTATGTTGTTCAATTTATCACTATTTATGAAGAGATAGAACATGCTCATCTCTTCAAAAGTCATGGAAAGAAAATATGTCACATCTAAATAAAGTGTTTGAGATGTCCTTGCAAGAGAAAAAAATTAAACAGAAATAATTTAGACATAGAAGATTGAATAACATTTAGTAACTGAATGAAAATTATACACTAATTTTAAATGATAAAGATGTTTGACATGAATTCAAAATGTCAAGAGTATTATTTATTTGAAAGACACAAGAAATATCTGTTCACAAAATAAAATAGCAGAACTATGTAAGTAAAAGACTGAAAAATTACTTAGTGATGGCATCAATTACTATATTGTTTCCCTATATATTTCTATCTAAAGTTTACAAAGAGCAGTTTGATAACTTTTACAGTGTTTTTTATATCTGTATATTGGATGCAAAGCTATCAGGTGAAATAAGAAATAAAAAAAATTCCCCAAACCTTTCGGATGTCTTTATCACCCTTATTCCACACATATGCCATGGTGATGTATCCTAGCACTAGATGGGCAAGGCGCTGTAACTTGTGCCCTGCGAGATCATCAATGCTGAGTGTTGGCAGCTAGAATAGAGAGGTTGAATCAAATCAATATGAGGACAATTATGTTTTCAAAGCCAATTTTGAAATGTAAAAGTTGTACAGATGAAAAATGGAATACTAATCAAACCTTCTCAACTTCTGCACGTAGTTTTTCAGTGTCAATTAATTCAGGAAGATTTTTAGCAATTTGAACCCAGGCATCATAAGGGTGAGGTAGTTCCTCCTTGGAAGAAAGAACGAAGAAAGAGAACTTACTTTTACAAGTGAAATTATTTAAAGGCAGGCTTGCCTTTCACCTGGCCTCTAAATTTATTCTGTGCAAGTTTACCTGATATATATTTACCAACCATAACATAATCTCCCTAGCCTGCCAGATGTGTTTTCTGAGCACAAAGGCAGAAGTAACCCCTGCTTTCTGCTGGGTGTGGTCCAAAAACCTAAATAAAGAAATAAATGGTCTAAAAAAATAAAGATACTCTTCAGAGGACTCGTATAATTAAGCCATAAGCAAATAGAGTTATGTTAATATGCGAATTTCATGTATCTTACTAAACTCAAGAAAGTAAAAGAATATCAGTATCATTTGATGTTTCTTTTAAGAGAAATATCAAAGAATGATGTCCTTTTTTAGATTTTTTTATTTTAGGTTCTGTGATTTACAATATTCCTGATGGGAGGATTTCTTACATAAAGCATTCCAGGCTACACACTCCACCACAATGTCTGCTTTTCTCCATTAATCAATGGTTCTCTTCCCTATCTTAACAATAATATTTAGATCAGAGACTCTTGAGCCAAACAAACTAGACTCACATTTTCTGTTACTGACTTTGCTATGATTAACTTTTTGAATTCATAAAACTTTTAAAAGTCCATTCACCTTATATTTCCTTTAGGAGAATGAGGTTAATGACACGCATATTCTTTGAAAGGATGTGAGGAGGAATGAGTTAAAATTTGTTTTATTTTGGGGGCCACACCCAACTATGCTCTGGGTTTATTTCTGGCTCTAGGCTCAAGAAGCATTCCCGGCAAGGCTTGGGAGACCATATACAGAGCCAGCAATCAAAGAAAATGAGTTATTATTTCAAAATTCCTTTAAAATATTATGTAGATGGTTGAAAATTAATACTAGTGAAAATTATTTCTGATCATTTTTTCTGGGACATTGCATAAAGAATCTAGACGTTTTTAAGAAAAATATTAAATGAAGTTAATATATATAGTCAAAATTTGCAAATAAAGGTTTTGACTTGTACCTTACTCTTATGCCTTGTAAACAGTAAGCATATTAATATAAATGAGAGCAGCTAGTGTACCATCTCAAAAACCTAGTCAAAGTAGAAATCTGTATTTTCCTAAATGTAAGTAATTGAAGTAAAAAAATTAAGTAAAGAAAACATTTTATTTTTCCACAGCTCACTCATTACTTTTTAAAACGCTCTCTGAAAATCCAGTTGCATTAAACCAATATTTGATTAGTACATTATAATTACTTTTAAAGTAACAGTAATACTTTATATTTTATACTTTTAAACTTTATACTAAAGACTTTATATTCATACTTGCCTGATTTCATCATTCTTAGAGCTAGCTGTGCAACATATAAATTTGAAGTACATCTACATCTAAATTCCGAAAGCAAATCTTTTTGAAAATTAAATGAGACTCATTTATTAAAATCATGCCTCCAACATTGCACTACTTCAACTTTCAGTTGAAATTACTGAACGACAATTATTCCAACAGAAGTTAATTTGTCCAGAAAAATAATGCTAAGAACTATTTTGTGCCTTCTCTTACCAGTGGATTTGGTAAAGCAAAGCCCAATTCTTCATCTATATGAAATTTTTCACTTAGCTTCCAAGAAGTTTCCCTAGGACATGCCTTGCTATGTGACATCTTGCAGGCTGACTCTTCGTTCTTCTGAGTGCCTCTCCGATGTTTTAGAACATCTATTTATTATAAAATACTCCATAGCCAATGACTACACCTTATCACCTAAGCAGAAAAAAATGTCTTTCACTTTTGGAATAGTTTCATTTTCTACTTTCCTTATTTGTAATTTGATAAACAATAAAACCACAGAGTATAATTATTCAAAAGAAGAAACTGGAAGTTCATACTCCATATCAAATTTGATTACTGGGACAGCCATTTGTTGATTGCAATAGGAGAAGTTGAAAAGACCCTGAATGAAATAAATCCATGAACATTGATAACCATACATGACATTTTAATTTATTAGAGCTTTTAGCTATTTGAATTAAAATAATAAAGGTGGTGAAGACTTTAAACTACAATTTAATTATAACCATCACTGGCTTTCTTATCTAGTTTCCAGAATTTTTTTTTTCTTTGTTTGTTTTTGGTCACACCCGACAGCGCTCAGGGGTTACTCCTGGCTCCACACTCAGAAATCACTCCTGGCAGCTCAGAGGACCATATGGGATGCCGGAATTTGGACCAATGACCTTCTGTATGAAAGGCAAACGTCTTACCTCCATGCTATCTCTCCAGCCCCTGGTTTCCAGAATTTTCTGAACAATTACTATCTTGTTTTAGTAGACATGTAAATGCAACTCATGAAACCAGGAATGTTCAATGGCTTTAAAGTTGAGAAAGATGAGAGCCATGAAGAGCTTTGAAAACTGGTATCTTTTTGTTCTTGGTTTTTGTTATGTATATTCTTGGTGGTATTCTTCCTAGGCCTACCAACTTGTCAAGTTGCTTATAAATTATCAAACTATATAAAACTTAAGTTTATTTATTTATTTATTTGGTTTTGGGTTCACACCCAGCAGCAGTCAGGGGTTACTCCTGGCTCTATGCTCAGAAATTGCTCCTGGCTGGCTCAGGGGACCATATGGCATGCTCGGATTCAAACCAATGACCTTCTGCATGCAAGACAAAACACCTTACCTCCATGCTATCTCTCTAGCTCCAGTTTAAGTTTATTGACTCACTAATTCTTCACACTATACTACATTTGTAGTATAGTGAACATTGAAATTAGGATAAGATGCTTTTCGCAACATAAAATTACATTTGGTTAAGGTTTTTAAGAGTACAAAAAAATTTTTCCTTTTTATTATCAAGGAAGGAAAGAGAAGAACTTAATGCTCCATTGAATAAAAGAATGCAGTTTTGAGCCAAGAATTGTCCCTCTATGCTGAACATGTGTATTTGAAACAGAAACTAGAATATGGGCTTGATGACCCTTTAGTCAGTCAGATGTGTGGGCTGTTCTCCTATTGAATTCCATTCTGATTTCTTTCCCTTTGCACTTCCAAGAAGAGAGCAAATTTAGAGAAAGAGAAAGAAAGTACTGTAAATAATTCTGTGAAAGACTTGTAATGCAGTTTGGTCACAATAAAAATTTATTTTAAAAAATTGAATGCAATTTTGACCTTCAATTTATCAGTGCTGGAAATAGCTACCGCGTACATGGTTGTGACACATCCAGAGTACTTCTTTCTTACAGGATTCCTTCCCTATTATATTAGAACTA
>PVKC010023262.1:0-17330 GCA_004027635.1 Crocidura indochinensis
GGAGGGCAGCAAAGGAAAGATAGACACAAACAGAAGACAAACTTACAGTCCTTTGTAGTTGGCCACTCTAGGCAGGTGTGGATTCGCAGGGATTCCCAGCCTGATATCGAAAGTAGGGAACCTTGCTTTTCACAGTACTTGAGGCTAGCCGGTTTTCATCCTAATGGAGTTGTTTTCTTAATGTCCATTTCTTCCTTATTACTATTGGTGTATAGAAAGGCCATTGATTTTTGAGTGTTAATTTTATAGCCTGCCACCTTGCTATATGAGTCTATTGTTTCTAGAAGCTTTTTGGTAGAGTCTTTAGGGTTTTTTAAGTAGAGTATCAAGTCATCTCCAATAAGTGAGAGCTTGATTTCTTCCTTTCCTATCTATATTCCCTTGATAACTTTTTCTTGCCTAATCACCATAGCGAGTATTTCCAGTGCTATGTTGAATAGGAGTGGTGAGAGAGGAAAACCTTATCTTGTGCCAGAATTTAGAGGGAAGGCTTTATGTTTTTCTCCATTGAGGATAATATTTGCCACTGGCTTGTGGTAGATGGCCTTAACTATACTGAGAAAGGTTCCTTCCATCCCCATCTTGCTGAGAGTTTTGTTAAGGAATTGGTGTTGACTTATCAAATGTTTTGTCTGCATCTATTGATATGATCATGTGATTTTTATTTTTCTTGTTGATGTTGTGTATTATGTTGATAGATTTATTGATGTTAAACCAAACTTGCATTCCTGGGATGATACCTACTTGATCATAATGGATGATCTTCTTAATGAGGCATTTTATTCTATTTGCCAGAATTTTGCTGAGGATCTTTGCATCTGCCTTCATCAGCAATACTGGTCTGAAATTTTCTTTTTTTTTTTTTTTTCTTATTGCATCTCTGGCTTAGGTATCAAGGTGATGTTGGCTTCATAAAAGGTATTTGGAAGTTTTTCCGTTTTTTCAATTTCATGAGTCTTGCCAGGATTGGTAGTAATTCCTCTTGGAATGTTTGAAAGAATTCGTTAGTGAATCCATCTGGGCCTGGCCTTTTGTTTTTGGCAGACATTTGATTACCGTTTTAATTTCATCAATAGTGATGGGGGTGTTTAGACATACTACATCCTCTTCCTTCAACCGTGAAAGATTATGAGTCCAAGAATTTATCTATTTCTTCCAGGTTCTCATTTTTAGTGGCATAGCACTTCTCAAAGTTGTTTCTGATTACCCTTTGAATCTCTGCCATATCAGTATGATCTCTCCTTTTTTATTCCTAATACGAGTTATCAAGTTTCTCTCTCTCTCTTTTTTTTTTGTTAGTTTTGCCAGTGGTCTATCAATATTGTTTATTTTTTTCAAAGAAACAACTTCTGCTTTCGTTGATCTTTCCGATTGGTTTTTGGGTTTCTACCTCATTGATTTCTACTCTCAGCTTTGTTATTTCCTTCTGCTTCCCTATTTTTGGGTCCTTTTGTTGAGCACTTTCTAGTTCTATAAGCTGCGTCATTAAGCTACTCAGGTAAGCCCTTCTTCCTTCCTGATGTGTGCTTGCAAAGCTTTAAATTTTCCTCTCAGTACTGCTTTTGCTGTGTCCCATAAGTTCTGATAGTTTGTGTCTTCATTATCTCTTGTTTCCAGGAATCTTTAGATTTCCTCTTTGATTTCATTCCAGACCCACTGGTTATTCAGTATGAGGCTGTTTAACTTCCAGGTGTTAAAGTTTTTCTTCTTTGTTCCTTTGGAATTCACAAATAATTTCAGAGACTTGTGGTCAGCAAAGGTAACCTGCAAATTTTCTATCCTCTTGATATTATGGAGATATGTTTTATGTGCCAGTATGTAGTCTATCCTGGAGAATGTCCCTTGTACTTTGGAGAAGAATGTGTATCCAGTTTTCTGGGGATGGAATGTCCTATATATATCCACTAGGCCTCTTTCTTTCATTTCTCCCCTCAGTTCCAGTATATTCTTGTTTCAGTCTGGTTGACCTATCCATTGTTGACAAAGCTTGTTGAGGTCCCCCACAATTATTGTGTTGTTGTTGATGTTATATTTCAGCTTTGTCAACAATCATATTAAATATTTTGCTGGACCCTCATTCGGTGCATATATGTTTAGAAGCGTGATTTCTTCCTGCTCTAAATATCCCTTGATTAATATATAATGTCCATCTTTGTCCCTTACAAACTTCCTGAGTATAAAGTTTGCATTATCTGATATTAGTATGGCCACTCCAGCTTTTTATGGGTGTTGTTTGCTTGGATAATTTTCCTCCAGCGTTTTATTTTGAGTCTATGTTTGTTCTGATTATTCAGGTGCGTTTCTTGTAGACAGCAGAAAGTTGGATTGAGTTTTTTGATCCTTTTTGCCACTCTGTGTCTCTCAACTGGTGCATTAAGTCCATTGACATTGAGAGAAAGCATTGTCCTGGGATTTGATGCCATCTTTATATCGAATCTTGGTGTGTCTTTTGCTTAGACTTGTCTTAAATTAGGTCTTTCAGTTTTTCTCTTAAGGGTGGGTTTGAATCTGTCAAGTTTCTGAGCTGTTTTTTGTCTGTGAAACCATGTATTCTTCCATCAAAACGGAAAGTGAGTTTTGGTGGGTAGAGTATTCTAGGTGAAGCATTCATTTCATTCAGTCTTGTCACAATATCCCACCACTGCTTTCTGACCTTCAGTGTTTCTGGTGACAGGTCTACTGTAAATCTCAAGGATGCTCCCTGAATGTAATTTCCTTTTTTGATCTTGCTGTTTACAGAATTATGTCTCTATCTGTGGGATTCATCATTGTGACTAGGATGTGTCTTGGGGTATTTTTTCTGGGGTCTCTTTTGGTTGGTACTCTTCGGGCATGCAGGATTTGATCACATATATTCTTTTGCTCTGGATGTTTCTCTTTACTGATGTTTTTGACTGTTGATTCTTCCTTGAAATTTTTTCCTAGGTCTCTGGGACTCCAATGATCCTTAAGTTGTTTCTGTTGATCTTATCATAGATTTCTATTTTCATCTGTTCCCATTCTTTGACTATTTTTTCCATTGTCTGTTCATTTAAGTTTTTTTTTTTCCAATCTTTCCCACTGTATGGAGTTGTTATTTATCTCATCTTCCACAGCACCAATTCTATTCTCAGTTTCTTCTACCCTTGTGTTGAGCTTATCCATTTTGTCATTCAATTCATTTACTGAGTTTTTCAGGCCTGTTAGTTGACATGTTATTTCAGTTTGGAGTTTTGTGATTTCTCTCTTCATATTTTCTTGGTACTTATTACTGTTCTGTTCAACTTAATCCATGATTTCTTTGAGTTCTTTGATCATCTTCCAATTGCTTTTCTAAAGTCCTTATCTGAGAGATTGATTAGTTCGTTGGTCATTATCTGGTCATCAGGATTGTCATCTTCGTTCTCTATGTCTGACGCTGCTCTGCGTTGTTTCCCCATTGTCCCACTTGTATTGTGGGTTTTTCTACGTGTTGCTGTCAGATTCATTGGCTAAATGATGTATGGGGCACACTCCTCTGGCTCCACCCTTTCTGGGTGGGTCAATTTGCCTACAAGGTGTGGAGTCCTCCGTGTATGAAGCCTCACACAGGATCAAATCTTAGGCCCAAGCACGCTGAAGAGAAGATAGTCCAGAGAGAAATGCTGGGCTTCAGTGATCCAGCACAGTCCTTAGTGTGATTTTTTTCTCTTCTTGTTCTGATGATGTTCTTTCCTTAGAAAGAGCGCATGGCCACGTAGCAAGCGGAGTGACCGTGTTCTTCTGCAGCCTCTTTTCAGCCCACTCCCAAGAGGTTCAGGCGACAGGAGAGTAGAGAGAAACACACAGACAGCATTCACAGTTTTTCACGTTAGGCCCCACTGGGCAGACGTAGATTCGGAGAAATTCCCAGTCTGAGGTCACAAACTTTTTGCAAAGTATTGCTTCTTGCCGTTTTTCACATAATGACAGAGTTCCTGGGCGTTCCCACCTTAGAATGGACCTCTAATTGATATTTTTAAAAATCATTAACTGAAACGTGTTTTGTGTCAGTTTTTGTTAAAACAAAAGATCAGAAAATAATTGACTTTTTAATTATAATTTCAAATTTTATAACTATGTTTTATATCTATGTTCCAGTTTAAGCTTCAAGGTTTAGATTTTTTTTTTACTAAACCCCTTCTCCCTACCTTAGTTGATGGCATCATGTGAAATCTATGTCACACACATGATTACTGTATTGTTCTCATATTTTTGCTATTGTTCTTGTCTGGAGTTGAACATAAATTGTGATTGAAGATGTGATCTTCCCCATTTATGTGATTTTCATCTATGACTCTCTTGGAATATTCTGGAAATTTTCAGGGTCCATATGTGAAATATTGCTGTAAGCCTCTGAGGTTTTCCTAAATATCCTAAAGTTTAAGAGATTTGGAGCACATAACAATAATTATTTTGGGCTATATAAGGTTATGATAGAATTATATTGTTGTCATAATCATGAAGTTTTCTCATTATAGTTATGTTTCAAACAGTAACTCTTACTTATGGCAGTGTAGCTGTCCCTTTATATTTACTTTTAATAACATTTTCAAATTAAGCAATACAATATGAACATGGAAAATTAAAAGCAAGGCCCAGATTTTAATTTATTTTATTACACATTTGTGTATTATAAAATGCCAACATTGGAACAGAGTAAAAAAGATGCTAACTCTTAGGAAAGCACTTCATTTTAATTTGTACAGAAAATATTTTAACTAATAATGATAAATGAACTCAATTACTTGCCATAGATATAATCACCTTTTTAAACGATGAGATTTCATTCTGCTTACTTTTGTTTTCATAGTTAACTAAATATTCTCTTGTAAAATATGTTGAATTTACTATGTGTTGATAGTTTGGTTTTTACTAAAGTAAACCTTTATATTTTATTAATATTTTTATCTAAGCACCATGGTTACATACATGTTTATAGTTGGCTTTCAGTCATAAAAAGTCCACCCTTCTTCACCAGTGCAACCTAACAGTGAACAGTAAAGTATTATTGGAAACTTCTCTGTAAGTAAATAATTTGGCAACATAGTAGGGGTGTTTACAGCATTATTTAGCAAAGATTCTAATGTGGTTTTCATGCTCTACACCTTAAGTATCCCAATTTACACTATGATGTGTTGAAAAAAATTAATAAAAACTGGTATTGATTAGTTTTTCAACATTTTTATATCTGCAGATCAGTCATTGAAAACCCACTTTTTAATAATGCTCGGTGTTATAATTAGTCTTAGGCTCTACTAACACACACACATATATGTACTTATATATAGGATATTCCTAGAATTAGTGTACAAGACTGAATTATAATGCAATAGAATATCTGAACAAGTAAGTAATTGCATATGTAATGTAATGTAATAGAGGTCAGTAATTAAAAATGTAACAGAGCCAGAACACATGATCATGAGGATTTTAAAATGTCTCAAGGACTGGCCATTCCTCACCTCTGCTTTAAAGAAAGATACATATCTTGTTTTCTTATAATTTATAATAATGTTTATTATCTTTTTTTAGATGTTAAATATGATATGAAGGTTCAAAGTGTTTTCATTGTATTCTGTGTGAGAATGAAAATAGTTTTTAAAAATTTTTTATTACTCATATAGATTCTTCTTTATTTCAATTTCTTCAAAGGTTTCATTAATTTTCTTAATAGCCATTAGCATTTTATTAATCCTTTACAATTTACCTTAAGATTTAAGTAGGTAGATAGTATTTATTGAGTATTTTAACTTTCCTCTAAAATCTTAATGACATATTTACTTATACATTTTTCTTTTACTTACCATTATTTAGGGTAATTCTATATTATATATTACTTTGATTGAAATATATTTAATTTGAAAAGATGCTAAATATACTAATAATAATCAAATAAATATTATTTTACAGTAATCGTCTTTGTATGTCCAGAGTCACTTGTAGATTATCCTTTAGGAAAATAAATGTACTCTTACAGTTCCCAATTTTACTATTCTATTCCTTCAGTGACTTTTGTGTGGACAGCGTTTCTATAATTTAGTGTGTTTTTTATATTGATGTCATCCAATACACTTGTTCAGATATTTATTAATTCAGCTTTCCAAGAAATTATTTAAAAATTATTGTATGCCTCCTAATTTCAGATTAATACTTATTTTATTTTTGTTTGTTTGTTTGGTTGGTTTTGGGGCAACACCCGGTGATGCTCAGGAGTTACTCCTGGCTATGTGCTCAGAAAATGCTCCTGGCCCAGGGGACCATATGGGACTCCGGGGATCGAATCCAGGTCTGTGCCCGGTTAGCTGCATGAAAGGCAAACGTCCTACTAGTGTACTATTGTTCCAGCCCCAATACTTATTATTTTAAAATTTAAAACTTTAAATGGAAGTAACTAGCATGCCAGAAAATAAAAACAGGATTTGTTGGGTTACCCGAGCTTAGTCTTTATCGTAAAAACTAAGAATCCAATTACTACAGTCATTTTATTTTATTTAATAAATATAAAGTTCAAGAATTAAAATTAATTTAAGACATATGATATGTGAAAAAATATATGTATATGAAGTTGAGAATACATTGTACTAAATTATTTAAAATGCTACTATTCTCTTTTAAAAAACAACTATCCTAGTAAAGTGGACTTAAATTGGTATGTAACTTGGGAGAATCATTGTATGAATAATAAATTTGACTTATTTTAAATATATCGTTATTTTGCAATGTATTGCCTACTTGAAGAATATTAAATTGCTTAAAACACATTTGGTACATGTACTTTAGTTTTTGTCTTTTTCCCTCTGTTCTATGACAAAGTATCTATCTCTAAGTATCCAAAAGAATATAAATATACTGGGACTGGAGTGGTAGCACAGTGGTAGGGCGTTTGCCTTGCATGTGGCTGACCCAGGACTGACACAGGTTCAATCCACAGCTTACCAAATGGTTCGCCCAAGCCAGGAGCAATTTCTAAGCTCAGAACCAGAAGTAACTAACCCCTGAACGCCACTGGGTGTGTCCTCACCCATAAAATAATATAAATATACTATTTGGTGTATCTGTCTCCATTTATCTACCATTTATCTATTTACTCATTATCAATAAGGTGTAGTATGTTATTTTTTGAAAAAATAAAAACAGAAAATGAAAATAATCCTCTCAATTATCCAATTTTTTCAATTTTCCTATTTTCCTATATCTTCATTTTCAGAAATTGACATCTTTATTTTATTTTATTTTATTTTATTTTATTTTATTTTATTTTATTTTTGGTTTTTGCGTCACTCCTGGCAGTGCTCAGGGGTTACTCCTGGCTCCATGCTCAGAAATTGCTCCTGGCAGGCACAGGGGACCATATGGGGCACCGGGATTCGAACAGATGACCTTTTGCATGAAAGGCAAACGCCTTACCTCCATGCCATCTCCCGGGCCCCGACATCTTTATTTTACATTAAAATCTTTTTTGCCCTTTGCTTTAAAAATATTATCTTTTTTTGGGTGGGTAGCTAAATTCTCCATCACTTCCTTAGGTATATTTAAGATCTGCCTGTAAGAATCTGAAAAATGAAAATGATGCTGAATAATTTGATATTATTTTCTAACCCTACCTTCTGTAGTCTTAATAGTACAGATTAAATTATGAAAGATAATCTAATAGCAAGGATGACTCAACTGTTGGTCATGATCCTTTTCCAACATAATTTCAGATGTTACTTTGGATTTAGATTACATTAAAATATATATAAAATATCATCTTAATTCCTTTAAATATAACCTTAGGCTTAAATTATTACAGGAACATTTCTTGTTTCTTATTTCCCAGAGATTCATATGAGAGAAAATTATCATTATGTATAGATTATATAATTTATAAATGTATAAAGAATGCCTAAATATTTGCTCAATATAAAAACTTCAAATGGTTTCTGTGCAGAGAGTAATAGATGTTACAATTTCTATTAATTGTAGTAATTTACCACAATAAAGCCAATTGGCTCAGCGCCTTTGATTTTCTCTGTCCATCAGTCAGTCACAAATTATGAAACAGATGGATAATGTATTAGGTTTAAATTTCAAATTAGCCTCTACTGCCCCTCTATCTTTGTTTTGTTTATTGAAAACGAACATAATACCCCAACCCCAGCATTTAGGCTCCAAGTATCTGAGTCATATCCATACACCCCAGCCACATCAAACTTTAAAGCTTTGATTGAAGTCATGGTAATTTCTCAGAGTTGGAAAATGTTATGAAAGATATTAGGGAAAATACTCCAAGATGTTTGTCAGCATACTCTCACATTCACATTACTATCAGAGTATACACAAAACACACACAGTAAACATATAGTCACTTTTAAAATGTCAGATTTGCAGATATGCATATACATATGAAATTTTCTATATATATTTATTTGTAATTTTTCCTTTATATCAAAAACTGGAATTAGTATTGATTTACTGTTTTTTTTTTTTTTTTTTTTTGGTTTTTGGGTCACACCCGGCAGTGCTCAGGGTTTATTCCTGGCTCCATGCTCAGAAATTGCTCCTGGCAGGCACGGGGGACCATATGGGACACCGGGATTCGAACCGATGACCTTTTGCATGAAAGGCAAACGCCTTACCTCCATGCTATCTCCGGGGCCCCTAGTATTGATTTACTGAAGTGTAAATGTTTTAGCCATACTATGTTACTCGATCCTCTACCAAAATGCTATAATCTTTTCAGCACTATATGTAGGATCCTTTCCATGTACCCCAATGCCCCTTAGTAATTTTAATTCCATTGTCAAAAGTAATAAGGTTCATTTATGTTGTTCACCGTCTTTTCTCTTGCTTTATTTTTTTATGTTGCACATGTATGTGAGTGAGGTCATTTAATAGTTCACCTTCTGGTTTACTTAGCAGAATCCTCTCCAGATTTACTATGTTGAAGCAAAAGGATTTCATCCTCTCTTATATCTGAGCATATATGACAAACAAAAACAATGGAATATCACATGTCCTGGATTAACACATCTGTCATTGGGCTCTGAGATCTTTTCCAGTTCTTGGAAATCTAAAATAGTAATACAATGCCAGAAGTTTGCACATATCTTTTAGACAGGATTGTTTTTTCTACTCTTGGAATATATAACTAGGAATACAATTGCTGTATCTCACAGAGTGTTAATTTTAATTTATTTTTTCAGAAATCTCCAAATTATCTGAATACATTTATATTCTTATAAAAATGAATGTGGATTCCTTATATTTGTTATAGTTTGGGCAACACCTGGTAGTGCTCAAGCATGACTCCTGACTCTGGTAGAAATCACTCCAGGCAAGTTCTGGGAATCACATAGGATGCTGGATATCTAACCTTGGTTGACTGAGGGCAAGGTAAAAGTTCTACTCACTGTACTATGGATCCTGCCCAAGAATTCCTTTTTTACCCCTTCCAATCCAGCATTTCTGTAGTTCTTGTGCTTTTTATTAAAGATGCTCACTATTTGGTTAGTTTGATATTGTCATTTTGATTTGTATTTCCCTAAAAACCACTGACAATAGCATTTGTCATGAGTCTATTGTACTTATTTACAGCTTTCTTTTCTTTTTTCCTTTGTTTAGCTTTTGCTACAATGATTTTAGGGCGTTTTGTTGATGCTAAGTTTTGTGAATTTGTTTATATATTGGATATCTTTTTTAAATCTGATATCTGTGCAAATATTTTTTCATTCACTAGGTATCTTGCTCTAATAAGTTTCTTTCTCAGTATACATCTGTGTACTTTGTTATAATATTTTTATGTTGCTTCTATTTTCCTTGAGAGTGATTTCAAATCTCTGAAGATGCCTCAAACAAACTATGTTCTGACTATCTTTTTTTCCATGTATCTTTTTTTTTTTTTTTTTGGTTTTTGGGTCACACCCGGCAGAGCTCAGGGGTTACTCCTGGCTCTCTGCTCAGAAATCACCCATGGCAGGCACGGGGGACCATATGGGGCACCGGGATTCGAACCGATGACTTTTTGCATGAAAGGCAAACACCTTACCTCCATGCTATCTCCCGGGCCATGTATCTTATGAACTTACATTTGGATTAACTTTTTTGCACTTGTGTTATATTGGTTCCATTACATTCTTTATTTTTTTTTTTTGCCAAATATTTTTACCTGTAGATTGATAAAAGCTTTCCTTTATCATTTACATGTTTCTGAACTTCTTTTGTTTTTAGTAATATCTTGATTTAAACACCTTGATTACAAACATTACTGTAGTTGTGTTTCAATGACAAAAGAATACCCCCTTCACCAGTGCCACATCCCCTCCCCCACATCTAACCCCCTAACTCCCTCCTCTCACACCTCTTGCCTATATTCCAGACAGACATTTTACTTCTCTCACTCATTATCATTTTCATGGTAGTTGTTAGTGTATTATTTCTCTAATTGCAATCACTCCTCTTTGAGGTGTGTTTCATATCATGAGCTTGTCCTTCTGACCCTCATCTCTGGGCATTATTACAATGTCTTTTATTTTTCTTAAAAATCCATAGAAAAGTGAGACTATTCTGTGTCTCTCTCCCCCTCTGACTTATTTCACTCAACATAAAATGAACTCCTTTTTGTTAAATTGTCAACTATCTTTATTTCTGGGCTCTAAGTTCTATTCTATTTTTCTGAGTAGGTCTGCTTTTATTCCAATGCTATAATATTTTATTTCTATATCTTTACAGTATAATTTAAAGTAATAAATGTGATGTATTTTATATTTTTCTTCTCAGAAGTGCATTGCTCTTTGTGGATTTTATAGATCCATTAAGACTGTAGTATTTATTCTATGTTCTTGAAGAATGCTGTCAGAATTTTGATAGTGATTCCATTTAACTTTTCTAATGATTTCAGTAGAATGTTCAGTTTAGAGATGTTCTATAAATCTATGAACATAGAATATTTTTAAGTTTCCTTTTTAAATCTTTACTTTTAGTAGTGATTTAGAGTTTTCAAAGTAAAAGATTTTAAATAGCTTTATAAAGTGATTCCTTAATATTGAGATAAAATTATAAATGATAGTTGTATCAAAATTTTGTGGCATAACACCTTAATATATTTTTTATTTTAAATACTTTTATTGAGTCTTGATATTGTTAATGTTTTATATTATATTATCTTTAAATGTTTGTCATATTTATTTCTAATTTAAACAACTTTTATTTTTCCTTCCCTAATTCTTCTAATATTAAGGGGAATGATGATCATGCATATGTAAATACTGAGATATTATTAGAGAAAAATATTGTGATTATTTTTTTGTCATTAAGCATAGCTTTGACTGTGGGTCTATTCATGGTCTCTACGATGGACATTTGTTTCTTCTATTATTGTTTTTATCCGTTTTCAACTTTAGCAGACGTGGAATTTTTCTTTTTCAATTTTGTGCCACACCCCGTGAGTTACACCTAGATATGTGTCCAGAAATTGCTCTTGGCTTGGACAACCATATGGGACGCCGGGGGATCTAACCGTGGTTCGTCCTAGGTTAGCGCATGCAAGGCAGACACCCTCTGACCACATGGATGTGGAAATATTTTTAAATATTCTTCTTCTCTGTGAATTTTTTAAATTGATGATTTATTGTTCTTTCTTTTGGGAGGGCACATCCTACAGCACTCAGGGTTATTTCTGGCTTGTGCTCAGAAATCAAAATCATTCCTCGCAGGCTCATGGACATACAAGATGCAGGAGATTGAACCTGGATGGGTATCAAGTAGGCCGATTGCAAGGCAAACGTCATATCAGCTGTGCTGTCACTCCTGCCACTGCTTATATAGTGTCCTAAAAGAAATATCGAAGCTTGAATCTCCCTGAAAGGATTCAGAGTTTCTCATTTTGAATGCCTCTGATTATATTGACTCTTGTGTACATAGTATTAACATCTTGCCTCTTCATTAGTTGTCATAAAAATGGGAATAGAGTATTGAAGTGCTGTATGACTCAATTTTCAGATTAGGGTTCTATACTTAGTTTTATTCGTGGTTAGATTTCTTTCATTAAAAGAGTGTCCCTGTCTCCATGCATTCTTTCCTATTCAGAGGGCCCTTGAGATGCCTCTTACCTATTTCATACTCCATTCACTTGGTAATCTAAGTCCTTAGACCAGCTCCAAGGTTATTTTGACAATAGTCCTTTTAAATTATGGACATGGAATTTATTCATTATCATATTTATTTTATAAATAATACCTGTTTATTTAATATAGAAGTCTTTCACATATGCTGTAAAGTTGGTTCTAATGTACTTGGCTCAAGGTAAACTTAGTTTAATATTGTTATTTTCTTAAATAACTCTGAGACTCCTATAGTATTTTTATTATAAATTCTGAGGTTTCTATTATAAATTTCATATTGTCCCAGAGATACTCAGATATGGTCCTCTTTGTAGATGTTTGTTTTTGTTTTGTTTGCTTTGGGGTCACACCAGTAATGCTCAGGGGTTACTTCTGGATATGCACTCAGAAATCACTCCTGGCTTGAGGGACCACATGGGACCCTGGGGAATCGAACATGGTCCATCCTAGGTTAGTGTGTTCAAGGCAAACGCCCTACCACCTGCATCATCACTCGGCCCCTTCTTTGTAGATGTTTTAATCTTTTTTCTTCTTCACAATTGGATCTTTACATTGATCTCTGTTAGACATGAATTATTACATCCACTACCATATTTATCATGTTGTGAACAGTTTAAATTTAAATATTTTAAGGTTTTAGTTCATTATTTCTCAGTTTTATTTTATTTATTTTTATTTTTTATTTTTTTTGGTTTTGGGGTCACACCCGGCAGTGCTCAGGGGTTACTCCTGGCTCCATGCTCAGAAATTGCTCCTGGCAGGCACGGAGGACCATATGGGGCACCGGGATTCAAACCGATGACCTTTTGCATGAAAGGCAAACGCCTTACCTCCATGCTATCTCCCGGGCCCCTATTTCTCAGTTTTAAATGGCCATTTATTATTTATGCATTTTCCATTATTCTGCTGAGTTTCGTGGGTATTTTGTTTTGTTTTGTTTTTTGGATTTTTGGCCACATCCAGTGACACTCAGGGGTTATTCCTGGCTATGCGTTCAAAAATCACTCCTGTCTTAGGGAACCATAAGGGGAGCAAACCGCAGTCTGTCCTGGGTCAGCAGCATGCAAGGCAAACATGCTCTACCACTGCGCTATCGCTCGGGCCCCTACTTTCTTGTTTTTAATTCCTGATGGTCATCATTTTTTTTTTGCCTTCTTGATAATTACCTTCTTGGTAATTTGTATCAATGAGAAGCAAATACTATAAAAATTTGTGAAACTTGTTCTTGCATCTACTTCTCCCTTGGTAGCTCCCAATGAAAATTGTGAGCATGAAATATTGACATGAATAAATTATCTCCTACAATGTTTTGTTTTTATCTTTTTATGTTCAATGTATGTCATTATGGTATAAATGCAAGTAAGGATATCAGATAGTAAAAGTGCACATAGTGTATAAATTATGTATTTGGACTATGACATTTTACTATTATATATAAAAATTCTCTCTATATAGTTTTCTTTACAAACTTAGGAAAAATTCACAAAACTTAAGCATACCCAAGAGAAGTAACTATGAAAAAAATAAATTCACAGAGGACAATTTAAAAATAAAATTTTCCAGCTTCCTAGTTTAAAAATACCCAGCTTGTTGAGACTTGTAATGATTAAAAATAGCTCTGAAGAAGGGATTATCTTTTTTAAAGATCTGTTTATGTGAAATTTTTGCCAAAAGTATTAGAATCAACCTTCATTTTTTTTTTATCAGTAATGTCCTATGGGACCTCAGAGTAAGCCACACCACCCTCATGTAGGAACTATCAAAAACATGACAATAACCTTGTCTAAATGCTATGTAAATTTAGGATTACTCTTAATCACTTTCTAAATGTAAAATGTACAGTGATGGTTAATATGAACTGTTTTTTTTTAATATGCTGTGGTGATTTAGTGTTTATTCGACTTTATTTTGAAAGAAAAACTTTGGGCCGGACTGTAGCACTGAAAGTAAGGTGCCTGCCTTGCCTGCACTAGCCTAGGATGGACCGCGGTTTGATCCCTGGTTTCCCATATGGTCCCTCAAGCCAAGAGCGACTTCTGAGCACTTAGCCAGGAGTAACCCCTGAGCGTCACTGGGTGTGGCCCAAAAACCAAAAAAAAAAGCAATGTACAGCAAAATAAAAATTCATTGTTCATAAAATGTTGGCATTAAAAATAAGTTTAATTACATTATGCTCTGATTCAAATTTATTTTAAATTGAGTTATTGTATTTTCTATTACTTTTTTACTAGAAAAATAGAACATATACTGTATTTCTTTAAAAGGCTTTTCTATTCATGTCTCATTAATGCAATCTCTATGTTTGCAATGGGCCAGCTCCACAGTTTCAATCTATTCTCTAAAAAGATATCAACAAAGTCATGAAAAATTATGAGTAATACAAGTCATGCAGCTAAAAATTGGCAATTGGGAGGAGAAGACTGACCAAGACCCTCTCCTTCAGAAACTACATCAATCACTCATAATTGCTGCTTCACCAATGACTCTTTTACTACTCATCACTTAACACTCTGCAGACACATCAAACTGAACAAAGGTCCCTGAGATGCTCATATTTGGATGAACATTTCCTGGTTTAGTGAAGTAAAAGCAAATAACCTCCCTTGCCTTCTCATACTTCTGGAAGCTCAGGCAACTGAAACCATGTCCCATAAAAGCAGTAGTGTCAGCAATAGTACTTAGAATTCCTGGACCACATTCTTTGCCATGAAACAAGACTAGTTTTTTAATATTGTTATCCACATAGATATATAGCAATTTAAACTCCAACGTGTATTTGAAATCATCTAATGTTTAGAAACAAAAGTAACAGAAACAAGACTTTCTGACTAATCTCATTGTCATGTACTTTCTTTCCTCTCTCTCTCTCTTCTTTCTTTCTTTCTTTTTCTTTCTTTCTTTCTTTTTCTTTCTGTCTTTCATTCATTCTTCTTTCCTTCCTTCTTTTTTCTTTCCTTTCTTTCTTCTTTTCTTTTGTTCTTCTTCCTTTTTTCTTTTGTTCTTTCTTAGCTCTTGCTTTATCTTTCCATTTCTTTCCTTTTTATATTTGTAAATACTTTGTTCACACCTGGAAACAAATGCATTATTATCAACTATGTCAACTCTTTTATACATGGTCTGTAAATCACGTAATTGATATACATTTAAAAATAATTAAGAGACACTAATCAAATTTATTTACTAATTAATTTTTCTACATTTTTCTTCTTAAACAGAAGTAGTCTCTAATAACATTTTATTTTACTATATTTCTGTGTAAATTGTCATCTTTTTTATTTCTCTAAATAAATTGACCCAATTCCCCTAAGACTACTAAAATTAAACTATAATAAAATTATATGTATAAATAGAAGTGCCATGAAAAAACGTCTTAATATTATGAACTATTGGAATTTCTTTAAATCTGAAGGCACCTGTCAAATCTAAGTTTCCAGGAAGACTGAGGATATTAAAAGCTAAAGACAGTTTTGAGAAAATCATGAAATAGGGAAAAATTTAGAAGTTAGAAGCACCTTGACAAGTCTTATTTTTTCAAAATTCCCTACCTTATCTCTCTACCCTAACCTCGTTTCCTCAGGTAACCTTGTTTTATTACCAATGTGTCTGATTTTTTTTTTTACTTTTTTTTGTCTGTCAGTTTATATCATTATATTGCAGTTATATATACTTATACAGTGCTGTATTTTTCTTATGATTTATTGTTTGAGTAATTATCTCAAGTTCCTTCGATTTTCTGTGAATGTTCAAATTTTTATATTTTAAAAAGTAATAGTGTTGTTTAGGAAATATTAGAGAGAAGAAAGTTTATCCAATAAAGTGAAGGAATATCATTTAGAGACTAAAGGTTGGATGCGTGCAACTCCAGAATGGAGTGGAAAAATTTTATTTTTCACAAATAGAATTTTGTTATATAACTATTATATAACATTTTTGTTAACTCACCCATGGATGGGCACTAAAGTTGATTTCACATTTTGCTGTTATTAATAAAACACTGGGGTGACTATTACATTCATTGGTTGTTTTTCTATTCATTTGACAATTTCTCAAAGTTGGAATTGATAGGTTTATCTTCCACTTCTTGAGAACTCTTAATTTCATTTTCGAAAGTGGTTTCACTAATTACATTTCCACCAAGAGTGTACAAAAGTCTGGTTTTCTCAAAACACGCTCCAATATTTTTTTTTAAAAAAATATTTTATTTTAAATAGCATGGAGGTAAGGCGTCTACCTTTCATGCAAAAGGTCATCGGTTCGAGTCCCAGTGCCCCATATGGTCCCCCGTGCCTGCCAGGAGTAATTTCTGAGCATGGAGCCAGGAGTAATCCCTGAGCACTGCCGGGTGTGACCCAAAAAAACCAAAAAAAAAAAAAAAAAAGAAAAAATATTTTATTTTAACACCTTGATTACATACATAATTGTGTTTGGGTTTCAGTCATGTAAAGAACACCACCCATCACCAGTGCAACGTTCCTATCACCATTGTCCCAAGTCTCCCTCCCACCCACACCCGCCTGTACTCTAGACAGGCTCTCCATTTCCCTTATACATTCTCATTATTAGGACAGTTCAACATGTAGTTATTTCTCTAACTAACTTATCACTCTTTGTGGTGTCCTTCATGAGGCGAGTGGGAACTTCCAGCTCTTTTCTCTTTTGTGTCTGAAAGTTATTATTATTGCAAGAAAGTCTTTCATTTTTCTTAAAACCCATAGATGAGTGATATCATTCTGTGTTTTTTTTTCTCTCTCTCTAACTTATTTCACTCAGCATAATAGATTCCATGTACATCAATGTGTAGGAAAATTTAATGACTTCATCTCTTCTGACAGCTGCATAATATTCCATTGTGTATATGTACCACAGTTTCTTTAGCCATTCATCTGTTGAAGGGGATCTAGGTTGTTTCCAGAGTCTTGCTATGGTAAATACTGCTACAATGAATATAGGTGTAAGGAAAGGGTTTTTGTATTGTATTTTTGTGTTCCTAGGGTATATTCCTAGGAGTGGTATAGCTGGATCATATGGGAGCTCGATTTCCAGTTTCTGGAGGAATCTCCATATCGTTTTCCATAAAGGTTGAACTACACAGCATTCCCACCGGCAGTGGATAAGAGTTCCTTTCTCTCCACATCCCCGCCAAAATTGTTTGCTCTCGTTCTTTGTGATATGTGCCATCCTCTGTGGTGTGAGGTGGTACCTCATAGTTGTTTTGATTTGCATCTCCCT
>PVKC010023263.1:0-17343 GCA_004027635.1 Crocidura indochinensis
AAAAAAAAAAAAAAAAAAAAAAGAAGAAATCACTCCTGGCTTGGGGGACTATATAAGATATAGGGGATCAAACTGCGGTATGTCCTAGGTTAGTGCATGCAAGGCAAAAGCCCTACCACTTACGCTCTGCTCCAGCCCCTGTTCATAACTTTCTTTGTGAATGAGGTTTACTTTCTTGCTTGCTAGCTTGCCTCCTAATGTTTTGATTGAAATTGAATTATTTTGCACATTCTGACTTGCCAACACTAGCATTAAGATATTCCCCCTCCTCAGGGATGCTGGTGGTTGTAGATAGTGCTTTTTGTGACTTTGATAAACTTTTTTGTAAAGTCTATACTTTTGAGTTATTTATTAAATCTCTTCTACTAAGTCAGAATTGATTTAATTGATAGAATCATATATGTGGAACTTAGAAAAAAAAAGGTGGAGGCTCTTTTCGTATATTCTGCTGCTTAAAAGATACTTCTCGGGCCGGCAAGGTGGCGAAGAAGTAAGGTGTCTGCTTTGCAAGTGCTAGCCAAGGAAAGACTGAGGTTTGATCCGGGCATCCCATATGGTCCCCCCAAGCAGGGGCAATTTCTGAGCCCTTAGCCAGGAAAAACCCCAGAGCATCAAACGGGTGTGGTCCGAAAAACCAAAAAAACAAAACAAAACAAAACAATACAAAAAAAGATACTTCTCTAGCTCCAGGCCATGTCCTTCAAGTGCATGTATATTTGTTGTTCTTTAGAAGGTGGTTGGATAATACTACACTTTAAAACTTATGAGTGTTGGTGTTCTTTAATTTTTTTCTTTTTCTGGTTGATCTTCTTTCTGTTACATAATTGCCTGCCATCACTTTGAAAATGTGAAGTATTGAATATGTTAACCGTCTTTGATTTTGCTTTAGAAAATTTAAATTGGAATAATGTAGGTGCCTTATTCCTAATACATTTCTCATTCTAAGTTAGATAACCTTGCCTTTTGTTCTGTGAATTTACTCTAGGAAAGCTAAGTTTAGTCTATCAAAGGTGGTGATCTCTCTGGTGTTATGTGTTACCTATTAGCTACCAGGATGTTTGGAATAGTAGTGACCATCTTTATCAGGGTTTGGGAGACTTCCTTTCATCTACCGAGTTTCCAATTAATATTTCCTTAAGTCCTAGTTCCACCTGTATACTAGTAGCCTCTTAGTTTAGTTAGTGTTCCTAATCATGCCTGTGATTAAATTTCTCCCAATTATAACATCAGGAATGTGGCAGGTTTCATACTGAGAAATAGTATTGCATACCATATTGTGTTGAAAAGTCCTTCTGTTCATAATCCTAAAGATGAAATATGAACTCTATATAGCCCTGTTTCTGTCAAGGCAGTGGTACTAACTTTGCACACTAACCTTGCACACTTTATTTTTACTTTGCTATAATTTTATTGTTTTCGCCTACTAGTTTGTTTCATAAACCGTAGTATAGCTCATTTAGAATAGGAACTCACTTTATTGCCCTAGACCATGGTGAATTGAGGACAATGAAAGGTCATACTAGGGGCCGGGAGATAGCATGGTGGTAAGGCGTTTGCCTTTCATGCAAAAGGTCATCAGTTCGAATCCCGGTGCCCCATATGGTCCCCCATGCCTGCCAGGAGCAATTTCTGAGCATGGAGCCAGGAGTAACTCCTGAGCAAAGCCGGGTGTGACCCACAAAAAAAAAAAAAAAGAAAGAAAGAAAGGTCATGCTAGGAGTAAAGTTCATTTCTCTCTTCCTGTCTGAAATCAAACTTAAAAATAAAGCATGAAAAAAGATGAAAAAAATAAAGCATGAATAATTTACAGTTGATATTAGGAATGAAAAGGAGACTGGCTGGTTCTTTAGATTTAGTCTTTAATGTCCTCCAAGATCTCCACATAACTTGACCTTTTTCTTTAGTTAGCTGCCTGGTAGTTCTTTGGGCCAGAGAACTAGTCATTACATAAGGCACTTCCCTTGCACACAACCTATCTGTGTTCTATTCCTGTTACCCATGTGCTCCCTCAAGCATTGCCAGGAGTAATTTCTGAGTGTAGAGCCAGAAGTAACTCCTGAGTGTTGCTGGGTATAGCCCAAAAGCCCAAAAAACAAAAGTAAATCTATTATTATATTTTGATCACTACATTTAATAATATTTGCTACTTTAATAACATATATGGGCCAAAAAAGCCCTGTAGAGAGTTTGTATTAGACTAGATTAGATAATCTTTTTAACTATTGGGTATAATACTTTAATAGTCCTTTATGTACATTCATTTAAATACATATTAAAATCACAAATAAGAAAAAAATAAAATGAAAATAAAATCGGGGCTCGGGAGATAGCATGGAGGTAAGGCGTTTGCCTTTCATGCAAAAGGTCATCGGTTCGAATCCCGGTGCCCCATATGGTCCCCCGTGCCTGCCAGGAGCGATTTCTAAGCATGGAGCCAGGAGTAACCCCTGAGCACTGCCGGGTGTGACCCCAAAAAACAAAAAATAAATAAATAAATAAAAATAAAAATAAAATCACAAATAAGGAAATAACTAAAATTATTTTTCCTATTACTCAAATTTCACATTAAATATTTGATAAATTTTTATACCCTGAACTTGTAATAGGTAAACCTTTTATCAAAACAACAGATATTTGATTTTAGAGACTATTTGTATAAATATAAAATAGACTTAATTTTATGTTGCACAAAAGTTCAATGTAATAGTCTATAGACTAGAACTGAATATTTGGTATTGCAGTTTGACTAGTTAAATGTAAAATATTTAGTTTTCTGCTTAAACCAAAATAATTTATTTGAGTCACTTGTCATTGTTGCCCAGGAATATAAATAAGTTTCATATAGTTAAACTTATAGATGCTATTAAGATTGGGAAACCTAGAACCTCTTGGAATTATTTGTGGAAATGTGTGGATACTCTTAAAATTGTGATTTTAATGGCAATTGTTAATTAGTTTGATTTTTTTTAGTTTATTTGATCTTAATGATGGCTATTATGGTTAAACCTCTCTCTGAAGACTGAGAGGTATTTTGGCTTGTAACATCTAGGAAAGGTGCATGGCTTAAGGAGAAGTGATGAAAACACCTAGAAGCATTTGTATTTGGTCATGTCTTGCCATTAAAACACACATACACATAACAACACACACACGCGCACACACACATAGAAATTAAGGGTATATTTATGCACAATCTGGCCTTTTAACAAAGAAAAATAAGCCTGTATGTAGACTGCCACTGCTCTGAAGAAAACAGCTGAGACTTTAATGAACACCATACTGAGGGCATGTAGGACAATTAAGCAGGTTACAAACTGCACATCTTCTGTTTAGATATGAGAGATCTCTGCAACCCTGACAATTAGTTGTTGTGACAAGGCAAGCAGATAGACAGAAACAGAAGGCGATCATTTGTATCAATTTGAAAAATAGACCTAGTCTGAAACAAAATAGCTGTACAAAATAATCTCACTTTTACTTTGAAATTGTTTCTCTAGATTTTTCTACAAAATTATAAATAAATATAGAGTTAAACAAAAAATTCTTTTTGGTATTGTTTGCAAATAAAGACTAACATAGTTTTTCTTTTTTGAGGAAAAAATTTTTTTCTGGACACTTCAACAAATTTTAGTCTTGGTAACCTGACAGTTTTGTTTAAACATTGAATATGAGTTTTCTTTCATGAAAATCTTTTCAGAGTATAGCAGTTCAGCTGTGAAAACCTGAATACATTAATGATGACAAAGAAGCTTGAGAATGAGCCAACATGTGTTTTGTTCTTTTTACAACGTTTTTAGATAAATTGCACACACCAAACTATTACAGGACTCTTTTATAATTTTCTATTTCTTTGCTAATAAATTTCATTGTGTTTACTATTTTGGGGTATAATACTTTATTAATCATTTCAGAAATTTAAGAAAAAAATTTAAATTTTAAATTATGAGTTAAGGAAATATAAAAATGGAACATAGAAATATTTTTGATATGTTTGATCAAATTAAGATAGATTATAAATATTTTGGATAATTTCCTATGAAAGTAAAATTCTTCCAGATTATCAGGCATTGTGTTGAAGAGTCAGAAATAACACAGGGTAAGTTACTTGCCTTGTGCACAGGTGACTTGGAAATAATCCATGGTATCTTATCTGTTTCCCTAAGCACTGCCAGGAGTGATTCCTGAGTGCAGAGCTAGGAGTAACCCCAAACACCACTGGATGTGATTGAAAAACAAAAGAAAATAGAGAAATTGTGTTGAAAGTATTAAAGGAGAATTTATTGTATAGCTTAAATGATTAAAAAAATGCTGAGTCATTTGCAGAAACAACATTGAAAATTTTAAACATAATTTTGTATGTATTTGCGTGTGTGAGTTGGAAGGACTAGCTTTGCTAAGGGTTTGCGCCTGACTTTCTACTCAGTGACCACTGGTGGACTTGGAGGACCATATGTTGTACCAGAGATGGATTCTGAATAAGCCTTGTGGAAAGTAAGCCCTTCTCACTGTACTATTGCTCCTGACCTTATTCTATTTGAAGGTTATAACAATTAATACTAAGATGGCATAAATGTTAGTGTGGAATTTCTATTTCTTAAATTTGTGTAAATGCATATTACAGTATTAGTAGGGCATGGGGCATAAATAAATACATGTATGTATGGTATATATGAATATGTGAATATATATTGTGTGTTTGACTGTCTTAGTTAAAATAGCTAAAGTAAGTTGTGTTGGTCAATTATATGTTTGGTATATGCCAGGCAGTCATCTTTTATGTTGCTTATCATCAGTCAATTAGTTTTTGCCACATAACCAACAGGTCTAAACTTGATTAAATTGGAAGTATGAATTGCTTATGAGACTTGACACACTGGATATATTTTGCTTTCTTTGAGCTTGCTTACATATCTGCATGAGAGAGCTGATCTAAAAAGTTTAACATGTGGGTATGGGTTGACTGAAATGATAGACTGACACCACATCTTGCCCTTCAGGCTAGTAATTCTTGATGGGATTTGCAAAAGTTGTGAGCTTTCTGGAGAACTGGATTTGTCATGGTGATTTGTTACATCTGCCACTTTTATTTTGGCCAAAGCAAGTAACAAAGTCAGCCATAGTTAAATGTAACAAAAAGTATATTTCTATATACTAGCAATTAACAATCTGACTATAATTTTTAAGCCAGAAATTTTATTCACAGCGACATAGAAAGAATAAAGTGCTTAGAAGTACATTCGACAGCACAAATTTAAAAATACACTGAAAACTACAGTAAACCGTAGTGTAAGGAAGATAAAATGAAAAGAATTGAAAATAAATCTCATGGACATGCTTTGAAAAAGTCATGGTCACTCTTTCTGGGGATGTGGGGGGCTTGGGGCACACCCTGTGATGCTTTAGGGTTACTCCTGTCTCAGTGCTCAGAAGCCACTCCTGGTCGGCTCGGGGAACCATATGGGATGTCTAGGATTGAACCATCCAGGGTCGGCCGCATTCAAGGCAAACGCCCAACCACTGTGCTATCACTCTGGCCCCGAAAAAGTCACTCTTGTTATGATGCCACCACCAATTGGTTGGGGAAAAAAACTTACGGTTGGTCTGAGTGCAGTGGTGTTTATAATTAATTGATCACAGCCAATTACAAATTTCTTTGTTCCTTCTCCACTCCCACTGCTTCACTTGACTAGCCTAAAAAAATAACTTAAAATCTATAAGCAATTATGATATAAGTATTTATGTTAATAAGAATTCATCTAAAAAATTGTAAGGTGGGAAGAAAAATGAAAATAGTCAACTGAAAATATAAAAATAAAACAGTGATTGAACAATAATAAAATAAAAGCGCAATTATGAAGTGCTGCTAGTTAATAAATTTATTTTTCTGATTTTAAAAAAGGTTAGAGATAGCATGGAGGTAAGGCGTTTGCCTTTCATGCAAAAGGTCATCAGTTCGAATCTCGGTGCCCCATATGGTCCCCCGTGCCTGCCAGGAGCAATTTCTGAGTATGGAGCCAGGAGTAACCCCTGAGCACTGCCGGGTGTGACCCAAAAACCAAAAAAAAAAAAAAAAGGTTAGAGTATGGGTTTTATTTTTTTAGTTCTTGTATGCACATAAAAATACATTACAAATTATTAAAGCATGTTGAGCTTATTTAAAAACAGGAAAATTTATTTTTTGCTTGAGTGTGTGTGTGGGTGGTAGTGGTAGTGGATTTGACCCAGAATTTTCCATAGTGGAAGAAGTGTGACCACTGGGCCACATTCTTAGCCCCTATAGACATTTTTACAAAAGACATATAGTGATGCATACAAATATTGAAATGTAAAAGAAGTAAAATTTGGGAAGAGGCAGAGAAATTCTTCAATGGGTAAGATCTTGTATGCCACAAGTTTGATCCCCTCTCCCATTTATGGTCCCCTAAGCATTGCTAAGAGTGATCTTTGAGCACAGAGTAAGGAATAACCCTGTTTCCTTCCCTGTCCCATAAAAGGAGGAGAAGAAAAATGGCCAAGGCAAAAGGACTGGTTTTCATGTTTTAACTTTTTCAGGGGAAAAGTCCCAAGAGGGTCTGAAGAGCTTGGGGGCCACACCTTGGGGAACTTGGCCAAGCCAGTTGTAGGTTCAACGCTACACTGAACAGCAGCATATCCTTGCACCTTGCAGTGCTCTCTGCGGCCATCCTGCTGGTTTTATTGGGTACCTTGAGGATTGCACTGGCAATTCCAAGAGATCATATAGTACCATGTATTCACTCTGGGGAAGTAGCATACAAGGCATAATACCTTGACCCTTGAGTTGTCCTAACCTCTGAACTTTTTACTAGTACCTTCTATTTAGGCAATCAGAAGTTTCTACTGAATCCCTGCCTCTGTTGTATCCTGGTCTTTTTTGACTGGGGCATCTGTCTGGAGCTGGAGTTGCCATAGGAACTCCTTCAGAGATTACATTTCAGGTCTTGACTTGGTAGATTTCACTTGAAATCCATTGCCATATCTTTATCCTTTACCTAGCTGCCTGCTTCAAACAGAAAAGCCAGAGACAATTTTTCTGTAATAAAAGTTCTTTCAGAAATGCAATAGAGGAAAATTTTCTATTTCATGTCATAAGACAAATAAAGCCTTCATCACATTAATAGACAAGAGAATTATGAGAAAGCACAGGCCATTCTTGTATATGAATATAGATACAAATAAAATATTGCAAATTGAATCTAGCAGTGTGTAAAAATATAATAAATGTGGCCAAATTTTGTTTATACTAGACTGCAGAATTTCTTCATTAGTAAAAGAAAAACCATGGAGCTGTTAGAAGAAAACTTAGGAAATTGTCTTTATAATTCAGAGCAGTGTTTCTTAACCAGTTTCCAAATATACATACTTGTAATACCCACAGAGGTGTCAAAAGTGCCACAGATCCAAAATGCATCAATTTGGATTCATGCCACAAGGCTAAAGCATAACCAGTAGGACTGGGACTAGGGCAGGAATGAAACAGCTTGAGGAGGCCACAGTCAGAAAGAGATGAAAACACTGCTTCAGAGTAACAAAAGTATTTAAGACACAGTTAAAGGAAAAATATAAAACTGTATCCTGTGTGCAGTTAGGAAGTTTGGCTTCGGAGTGCTCTGTAAAGAGTAAAAATCCAAACCAGTCAGGGAAACTATACGAAATGAACAAAAGTAGCCATGAAAGGTTTCAGAGAAATTATTGAGGCAAAAGTATTTGCCTATGTGGTAGGAAGAAGGAGGCAGACTCAAGAATTGTTTTCTTTATCTTTTGCTTTTAGTTCCTGTTTTCTCATCCTCATGTGCTCTGGACTTGCAGTAATCTTAAGTTTCATTTTATTATTAAAGAATCCCCTTTCATTATAAATAGAGGAAGGTGATCTTTTGTCCTCCTGGGCTAGAAATAGTGTGCTTGCCCTAGGGTGGGAGGCTCTCTATGTGGTCTTTGAACTTTGAACTTTCCTTCCTTCCATCACCCCATAGTGGCCCTGGGCAGCTGCTGTTCCCTAGCTAACTGCCTACTGTAATGATGTGCTATTCAAGATGTATAAGAAATATTGCAAACCAGTTAGTAAAAGGACGAACAGGTTTGCCCAGGCCATTTCTCTGTTTTAGTAATTGCTCTTAGCTTTGCAATGAACACAGGTTTGCAGAAATCTTTGCAAGTTAATTTGTTTTATTTTGGTATTTTGGCCAAAACTGAGGTTACGTAGCTCTGGATATTCTTTTTTTTCAATTGCTGTTTATTTTTTGGCCCACACCTGGCACTGCTCAGGGGTTATTCTTGACTCTGTGGTCAAGAATAAATCCTGGCAAGCTCAGGGGACCATATGGGATGCTAAGGATCAAAGCTGGGGCAGCTGCATGTAAGAAAAATGCCCTGCCCACTGTACTCTATCTCTGACCCTGTGGACACTCTTGAATATATGAATGCCAGAGATTGAGCCCAAACCCTGGTCAGCCACATGCAAGCCCTAATCACTGTACTACTGATCTAACTCCAGACATTAATTGTTTCTATGTTTGAGGGAAAAAATGCCAAAGGGATCACTGGATGATATGAAATCTCTTAGTTTTAAAAAAAAGTCTCCTATCTGGGGGTCGGGCAGTGGCGCTGGAGGTAAGGTGCCTGCCTTGTCTGTGCTAACCTAGGACAGACTGCGGTTCGATTCCCCGGTTCCCCATTTGGTCCCCCGTGCCTGCCAGGAGCGACTTCTGAACGAATAGCCAGGAGTAACCCCTGAGTGTCACCGGTGTGGCCCAAAAACCAAAAAAAAAAAAAAAAAAAAAAGTCTCCAATTTGTTTCCCACAAATAATGACAGTTTCTTTTCACCTGCAAACTTTATACTTGCCATTATCATTGATATGAAATGATAGCTCTTTGTTGTTTTGATTTAACTTTGCTAATAACAAGTGATGTACATTTTTTATGTTTTCTAGTAGACCAACTGTCCTTCAGGGAAAAGGACAGTTCCCTTTCAAGCAAGTGTCTGTCTCCTCTCCCCAGTTTTTGATGGCTGTACTCTTGTTTTATTGTTGATCATTAGGAATATTTTATATACCTTATAATTAGCTCCTTATCTGATGTATGGTATGCAAATACTTTCTCTCATTTGGTTGTATGGATAGGGAGAAATGGTTGTAGTACGATCATTTAGGATGTGTTATTGTCTTCAGGAAGGTTGAAAAAGGATTGTCAATCATGGCAATACTTATAATGGATTTAAATAGGGGTCCATTTTGAGATATTTTTTGGGATGTCTATTTTTGAATGGTTTATTAAGGTTTTTTTTTGTGTGTGTGTGACATATACATTTGAGGTAAGCTAAACCACTTTGAGATGGCACCCAAGAGAAGATTCCAGAAAAGTCATAACTTTTAGCAGTTTGATAACTGAGTGATTAGATGATGTGATCTACTAATATGTTTGAAAGTAATATTAATCTTAAAAAATATTCTTGAGCCAAGGGACCAGTGCAGTGGTGCAAGCAGTAGGGTGTCTCCATTGCATGCACCAACCTATGATGGACCTTCTCAGCGTCCCATATGGTCCCCCAAGCCAGGAGCAACTTTTGAGTACATAGCTAGGAGTAACCCCTGAGCATCACCAGGTGTGGCCCAAAAAAACAAAAAAATTAAAAAAATTATTTTCCTTGAGGCAAGAGAGATAGCAAAGTGGTAGGGCATTTGCTTTGCATGCTGCCAACACAGGTTGGACCCTGGTTTGAATTCTGGCATCCCACATCCCTGAACCTGCCAGGAGCAATTTCTGAGCACAGAGCCAGGAGTAAACCCTGAGCAGTGCCTTTGAGTGTGGTCCAAACACCCCCCCCCCCCAATTTTCTTTCTTCTAGATTTTGGTCTATGTGGCATGCTTAGGTCTTGTTCCTGGCTCTGTAGTCCAGATATTATTCCTGGTGGAATTTTTGGGAGCTATATGAGTTTTAGTGAGTTGGCCATGCTGAGGACAAGTGCCCTACCTATTGTGTTCATTCTGGACCCAAAAGTGTTCTTATTTACTCGACGACCTATTTATCACTTATTTTTGTGGTGGTAGAACTGTGGATTAAACCCATGGCTCATACATACAAGATACGTTTTCTCCAATAGAATACTACATGGCTATTATGGAAAATGAAGTCGTGAAATTTACTTATGCATTGATGGATATGGAGAATATTATGCTGAGTGAAATGAGTCAGAAAGAGAGGGATAGACATAGAATGATCACACTCATGTGCAGGATATAAAAATAGTAGTATTCCTTTATTTTTTTGCAAAACACATTATTTCATACCTCTCTTTGTGGCTGTGAATAATATTGATTGTGTAGACCACAATAGATACATTTGTCTTTTGATGATCATTTAGGTTGTTTCTGTGTCATGGCTATTGAGATTATTGCTGTTAATAATGTAGGGGTGCATATTGTCTTTCAAATTAGTGTCTTTATATTCTTTAAATAAATATTTCTCATATTTCTGGGTCATTATATTTCTTTTATTTTTTTTTAAGAAATCTCCCTACTTTTTACACCTTTTTTTGGGGGGGGGGCACAACCAGCAGTGCTCAGAGGTTACTCCTGGCTATGCGCTCAGAAGTCGCTCTTGGCTTGGGGGACTATATGGGAACCAGGGGATGGAACTGCGATCTGTCCTAGGCTAGCGCAGGCAAGGCAGGCACCTTACCTCCAGCGCCACCACCTGGCCCCTACTTTTTACATCTTACGATTTCTACCAAACTGGCTCTCCAGCCCTAATCAACTGGTCTATTCTCAGAAAATAAGATTAAGAAACACACAAGGACTGTGAACACTTTAAGGCCCCTTAGCAGGCCATGAGTGAGATCATAGGCTGGCCTCACGATATCTTCATAATATTGTCACCTACCCTAGCTCCAACTTCTTGAGCCACTATTAAAGTTAACATTAATGACAGTTCACAACTCATACTCTAACTGTATGTTAGAGGTGAGGCTAAATATTAACTACTATTTTATTTTTACTATTTTATGGCCAATGAGCAGGCACAATTAAAACTAAAAAGTCATGGTAGTTTCCTATTCTATTCTTACTTATTCTGTTTTTTTGTTTTGTTTTGTTTTGTTTTGTTTGCTGAGTTCATGTTTGCTGCCCCATTGTATTCTATTCTTTTGGGGGCACATTTTTTCCTCACCTGTTACCTAGAAGTTTTAAGCTGTTTTACTCAATGATGATTATTTCTGAGTGTTTTAATAAACACTCAGGGAGATTATTTTCCATACTTCCCAAGAGTATTGGTTCTTGCCTTGCTTAATCTTCAGGCTACCATTCTGGCTCTCTAACTTTTGCTCTAGATATCTTCCGTTTTGTCCTCCTCCTCACACTATGTGGCCCACATACTGACACACTTGCAGGTGTGTGGATTGATGAGGTGTAATTCAGTGATAAGCCAATATTGAGCTGTTTAGTTGGTAACTGGTTTTCCTTTAGGGAATTTTTTATTCTGACACGTTTCCTAAATGTGCTGGAATTTTGTTGCTGTTGGCTTATCACTGCTCTTTTATTTAAGTGGAAAAAATATATATTGAATTTCATTAAATACCTTTCTGAGGGTATATTTTGAAGGATTAGATAATTTTTCTTTTCTAATTTACTTAAATAACTTCCAGATTTGGTTTTACCAAATAATCCTAGCATTTTTATGGTAAGATCATCAGATCAAAGTATATTATCATTAGGTCACAGAGTGAGAGAGAAAGAGAAGAAAATTGCCTGCCCCATAGGCAGACATGGGAGGGAAACTGGAGACATTGATGGTGTGAAATGCGTTGTACTTTACATGACTGAAACTCATTCATGCATAACTTTATATCTGTAGAAAACAAAAAAAGCATTATGAACAAACATGTATCCACAGTGTTTAACTAAAGTAATCAATTACAGAAAAAGAGAAGTAAAAGAAAGGAACAAAGAAAAAAAAAAACAGCTCTTCATATTTTGTTTCTGCATGTTGGCACCCATTTCTTATACCTTTATTTGTTTTCCAGAATTTTCCCCCTCTAGATAATGATTTTGTTCTACCAAATAGTTTTTAATATTTCCATACATAAATTATGTATTGTTCACTATAACAGAGTATTTTTATTCCCTCATTATTGATATAATGATTCCTAATCCCCTGACATTAGGAGATATGACTTAGGGTGGGCAAGTATTAAGGTTATGAAAGGATTTCCTGCTCTTATTAAAGTTACCACCATTGGCCCAGAGAGATAGCATGGAAATAGGGCATTTACCTTGCATGCAGAAGGATGGTGGTTCGAATCCTGACATCCCATATGGTACCTCGAGCATGCCAGGACCGATTTCTGAGCGTAGAACCAGGAGTAACCTCTGAGTGTTGCAGATTGTGACCCAAAAACCAAAAAAAAGAAAGTGTTACCCCAAAGAATTGCTTCTTTCCATTATGTAAAAATTTTAGTAAGAAAAGTTCAGTAGTGCAAAACTCAATTGTATTGCTACACATTAGCAAATGACAATACAAAAATGAGATTATATCCATTTATATATATCCTATACCTTTCCACTATGTCAAAATTTAGCAATGATACAGGCCTCTATGAACCTGGGCTTCAGCAGCCAGGAAGTCTATTAGTACTTTGATCTTGTCCTTTCTAGTTTCCTGAATTGTGGAAGATGTTTATTTTAAAAGATTCTAGTTTATGGTGTTTCGCTACATCAGCTTATGTGAAAATACTTACTTTCAATGAAATAAATAGAATATTGGATATGGCTCCCCATTTACTCAAAGTAAAACAGTTAGGATGCAATTTCTCTTTAAGAAAAATATAAATAAACTTACATTTAATAAAAATTTCATTATGAGTAGTTTTGCAACTTAGATATCTACCTTAGTAGTAACTAAAGTTTCAGATAAAGTAATTGCAACCTGCCTCTTACTATATTACCAAATGGTCAGCTCAATAAATTACCAATATTTACTTCAAAAATGATTGCTTGGGGCCAGCAAGGTGGCACTAGAAGTAAGGTGTCTGCCTTGCAAGTGCTAGTCAAGGAAGGACCGCAGTTCAATCCCCCAGCATCCCATATGGTCCATCCAAGCCAGGGGCAATTTTTGAGCGCTTGGCCAGGAGTAACCCCTGAGCATCAAATGGGTGTGGCCTGAAAAACCAAATAAAATAAAATAAAATGATTGTTTGTTTAGTTACATGAATAATTTGTAGATTAGATGGTAATTCCTATTTTAAAGTCTCTCTGTTTTTCCTTAATTTTCGAACACTACACCAATTTTAAATGAATTTTTGTTTTTGTTTTTGTTTTTGTTTTTGGGTCACACCCGGCAGTGCTCAGGGTTAGTCCTGGCTCCATACTCAGAAATTGCTCCTGGCAGGCACCGGGGACCATATGGGGAACCGGATTCGAACCGATGACCTTTTGCATGAAAGGCAAATGCCTTACCTCCATGCTATCTCCCAGACCCCTTAAATGAATTTTTTAAGGAAAATCTTCTTTCAAATAAGTTTCCTCTGTTGTAAAAACGTAATGTGTGAGTTTTTCCATAGATTATGTTCATGTTTATTTCAATATGTATATAATACATAGATAAAAGCAAAATATTTCTAAGAGTGAAATATTAAATTTTAAGATGGTATTTAGCTAGCATATTTTGTATTAAAAATTGTACATTTAATTGAGGTAAGGCGTTTGCCCTTCATGCAAAAGGTTATTGGTTCGAATCCCAGTGCCCCATATGGTCCCCCGTGCCTGCCAGGAGCAATTTCTGAGCATGGAGCCAGGAGTAACCCCTGAGCACTGCCGGGTGTGACCCAAAAACCATTAAAAAAATAATAGAAAAGGCCAAGAATATGGGTATCAGTAGGTAATTTCATCTTACATTTAGCTAAATTCTCATCAGATTTTCTTTACTGACTTGGGTAGAACAGATGTTATGTTAATGGAAGAGAGAAAAATAAAATTAAGTATTTTGAATCATAGAGCCACCTCCAATTTTTATTCTTCACAAAAGCACAAGAAAAAGCAGAAACATAGTTTTACCATTTACAAGCACTATACCAGCTCAGTGTTTTGTATTATATGTATTGTACATCTTTGGCTCTAACATTTATTTAGGTTTTAAAAATATAGATAAAATGCAAAAGCACTAAATGTTAAAATAACCAGAGAAGCATTAGTGTTATAAATATTTTGTATGAGTTTTTATATTAATGTACCATTTATTAATTCTTTTTCAAAATAGTATATTTTAGCGTAGGAATGACATGCTATTCCTTAAAATCAATGGTATTTTGGTCTCATGTTTCAGATATATGTTCAGGATATTAACAATCTCGAATGTTAGCCCAAAAAGGGACCAAAAATGATTTAATAGAGAAAGTTCAACTTTTTAAAGAAGTGTTTAGAAAACTCAGTAGTCACTTGCAAAAGAATGAAACATATTACATCTGATGCAAAAATTAATTCAAAATAAATTAAAGTCTTTAGTATAAATCCCCAAAGCATAAAACTCCAAAAAGAAAATATCAGACTTTTTAGTAATTTTTTTCAATCTGATTTTAAAAGCAAAGTAATGAAAACAGACTTCAATAATGTGTACTACACTGAAAATTTCCAGAAGAAAAAGTTTGCAAATTATGCTGTGCTAAATAGTGAGTATAAATATATAAGGATGCTATACATCTTTATAAATAGCAAAAAAAAAAAAAAGTTGGTTTCGTGCATGATGTTAACTGGGGGTCTATGTTCGCTTTTTTTTTACAAATGGCTAACCAGTTCTGCCAGCACCATTTGTTGAAGAGGTTTTCCCTGCTCCACTTAGGATTTATTGCTCCTTCGTCAAAAATTAGGTGCTTGTATGTCTGGAGAACATTTTCTGAGAACTCAAGCCTATTCTACTGATCTGAGGTTCTGTCTTTATTCTAATACCATGCTGCTTTGATAAATGTTGCTTTGTAGTACAGTTTAGAGTTGGAGAAAGTAATGCCATATTCCTTTTCCCTAGGAGTGCTTTAGCTATTCAAGGGTATTTATTGTTCCAGATGAACTTCATAAGTGTTTGATCCACTTGATACCATAAGGTATATAGAACAACACTTAGGTAAAACACTCCATGACATTGAGACTTAAGGCATCTTCAGGGAAGAAACTGCATTTTCCAAACTAGTGGAAGCAGAGATAAACAGATGGGAATACATGAAGCTGAGAAGCTTCTGCACCTCAAAAGAAATAATGCCCAGAATACAAGAGCCACCCACCGTGTGGGAGAAAATGTTCACCCGATACCCATCAGATAAGGGGCTAATATCCAAAATATAAGGACACTGACAAAATTTTACAAGAAAAAAACATCTAATCCCATCAAAAAATGGGGAGAAGAAATGAACACTTTGATAAAAAAGAAATACAAATGGACAAAAGGCACATGAAAAAATGCTCCTCATCACTAATCATCAGGGAGATGCAAATCAAAACAAGGATGAGATACCATCTCACACCATAGAGATTGGCACACATCACAAATAAGAACAATCAGTGCTGGTGGGGATGTGGAGAGAAAGGAACTCATCCACTGCTGGTGGGAATGTCGTCTAGTCCAACCTCTATGGAAAGTGATATGGAGAATCCTCCAAAAATTGGAAATTGAGCTTCCATTTGACCCAGCTATTCCACTCCTAGGGATTTACCCTAGGAACACAAGAATACAATACAAAAATCCCTTCCTTACACCTATATTTATTGCAGCACTATTCACAATAGCCAGGCTCTGGAAACAACCAAGATGCCCTTCAACAGACAAATGGCTAAAGAGACTGTGGTACATATACACAATGCAATATTATGCAACCTTCAGAAGAGGTGAAGTCATGAAATTTTCCTATACTTGGATGTACATGGAATCTATCATGCTGAGTGAAATAAGTCAGAGGGAGAGAGATAGACACAGAATAGTCTCACTCATTGATGGGTTTTAAGAAAAATAAAAGTCATTTTTGCAACAATCCTCAGAGACAAAGAGAGGAGAGCTGGAACTTCCAGCTCACTTCATGAAGCTCACCACAAAGAGTGGTGAGTACAGTTATAGAAATAACTACACTGAGAACTACCATAACCATGTGAATGAATGAGGGAACTTGAAAGCCTGCCTAGAGTACAGGTGGGGTTGGAGTGGGCTGGAGGGAGATTTGGGACATTGGTGGTGGGAATGTTGCACTGTGAAGGGGTGTGTTCTTTACCTGACTGAAACCTAATCACAATCATATTTGTAATCAAGATGTTTAAATAAAGATACTAATAAAAAATAAAAATAGGGGTCCGGGAGATAGCATGGAGGTAAGGCGTTTGCCTTTCATGCAAAAGGTCATCAGTTCGAATCTCGGTGCCCCATATGGTCCCCCGTGCCTGCCAGGAGCAATTTCTGAGCATGGAGTCAGGAGTAACCCCTGAGCGCTGCCGGGTGTGACCCAAAAACCAAAAAAAATAAAAAATAAAAAAGTTGGTTTAGTGCTTGCTTTGGCAGCACGTATACTAAAATTGGAACAATACAGAGAAGATTAGCATGGCCCCTGCATAAGAATGACACGCAGATTCATGAAGCGTTCCATATTTTTAAAAAAAATGTTGGTTTAAAATTTGGACAGAAAGGGGGCCCGGAGAGATAGCATGGCAGTGTTTGCCTTGGAAGCAGCTGGTCCAGGACCAAAGGTGCTTGGTTCGAATCCCAGTGTCCCATATGGTCCCCCGTGCCTGCCAGGAGCTATTTCTGAGCAGACAGCCGGAGTAACCCCTGAGCGCTGCCGGGTGTGGACCAAAAACAAAAAAACAAACAAACAAAAAAAATTTGGACAGAGGAACTGAACAAGCACTCTCTTAAAGAAGGTATACCAAAAAGTACTCAAAAGTTGCTCAACAACACTTACATCAGGAAAACAATCTTTTTTTGGTTTTGTTTTTTTTTGGGGGGGCCACACCTGGTGACACTCTGTAGAGTATTTTATATTTATTTTATTTATTGTATTTATTTTGTATTAATAAATAATAGAGTTTGAAGGGGAGGCCAAAGGAGACAGTTGGACAGTGACAGTTGGAAAGAAAGGATAAAAGGGGGGATAGGAGAGAAGGGAGACTGGGAGAGACTGGGAGAAGGAGAGGGAAGAAGGGGCTGGCAGGGAGAAAGAGAAATTAGGAGAAAAAGGGAGAAGTATAGAGAAGAAGAAGAGCTGAGACAGAAAGAAAGACGAATAGAGAATAAGAAGAAGCAAGACAGAAAGAGAGACAGGGACAGAAGTCAGAAGATTAAGAGAGAAGAGCAGAGACAG
>PVKC010023264.1:0-17357 GCA_004027635.1 Crocidura indochinensis
CACAGTGATAGGGTGTTTACCTTGCATGCAGTAAATCCAGAACTGACGGTGGTTCGAATTCTGGCATCCCATATGGTTCCCTAAGTAGCATGCCAGGAGAAATTTCTGAGCACAGAGCCAGAATTAACCCCTGAGAGTCACCGGGTGTGACCCCCAAAACCCCCCAAATAAATAAAATGCTGTATAAATGTAGAGGTTAGAAGTCTGTTTACGGGGCAGAGAGATAGCCTGAAGGTAAGTCGTCTGCCTTCCATGCAGAAGGATGGTAGTGGTTCGACTCCCAGCATCCCATATGGTCCCTTGAGCCTGCCAGGTGTGATTTCTGAGTATAGAGCCAGGAGTAACCCCTGAGCGCTGCCGGGTGTGAGCCCCCCCCAAAAAAAAACAACAACAAAAAAAAACAAACAAAAAAAAGAAGTTTGTTTACTTCAGATGTTTGTGCTCAGCTGGCATATGGAAACTGCTTCATATTAAACCAGAATGTATGTGTGTTGGTGTTGCCAATGATCAAACTCAGGACCTCACACATATCAGGTCTTCTTTCTTGAATGAGCTACCCCCTCAGCCCAGGATCTGTCTCTTGATACTATTTTGTTGTTGTTGTTTTGGGACCACATTGGCAATGCTCAGGGGTCACTCCTGACTCTGTACTCAAGAACTGCACCTGGCATTGCTTTAAGGTCCATAAGGGATGCCCGGGATTGAACCCAGTTTGGTTCTGTGCAAGACAAGTGTCCTACCTGCTGTACAACTGTTCCAACCTTCTTGATACTATTTTATTTTTTAATTTATTTTTTATTTTTTGATACTATTTTAACATATATTTTTTTAAATCTGCTTTTTTTTTTTTTTTTTTTTTTTTTTTTTTTTTTTTTTTTTTTTTTTTTTTTTGGCCAGGATGGGTGGTTTCCCAAGCAATGCTTCAGGAGCCTAGAGGCCACACCTAGTAATATTTGGCCAACTGGGGTTAGCAGTCCAATGCTAAAACTCAAGAATGTGTTGCTGTTGGAGCCCTGTGGCGGTGACCTCAACTATAATTGGGGGCTCAGGGGTCTCTAGAGCTATAGCCAGCAACATTCAAGAGGTCCTATTGTGCTGGATCAAACCTAGGCAAGGTGCATGCAAGTTCAAACCATTGTCTCTTTGCAGCCAAAAATCTCTTCTAAAGCTCTGTACAACACTTGTTTCACATGTGAGGCCTTGGTTCAATCCCAACACCACAAAATGAATAAATAAAAAATCAAAACAAAGTATCTGTTATCTTGAAAATATCAAACCCATTACAATATTATCTAAGGTCACATAAGTTAGACCCTCTGGCAAAGAAGAATCTACTAGATATCTGATGAGAGCAATGAATCTTTGATTCTCCAAAACAAACATTTCCAGTATGTTTCATATGGCATAGCTTCAAGTTTCATAACTATTTTGTATTTTATAAATCTAAACAGATCTACCTTTAGACCTAAAATGTGGGGGCTAACTACAACCAAAATGTGTGCAAGACTGTAACTCAAGTTTGAGCCCTGACTACTCCTTTGTCAAACATGCCAGGACCCTTGTGAGCTTAACTCAATGTGCAAGCGTGTGTGTGAGCTTAACTCAATGTGCAAGCATGTGTGTGTGTATGTGTGTGTATGTATGTCAGTGGTCAAAGTGAACTGTTCTACCCAGGTAAACGATTCTTTCTCCTACATTTTCTTTACTTTTTCAAAAGCTCATTCTACTGTTGACACATAAAGCCACCATAATTTTCTTGCTTGTACAAATCTTTTTACTACACATGCACCTAGCTTTTTTTTTTGGGGGGGGGGTCACACCCCGCAGTGCTCAGGGGTTACTCCTGGCTCCATGCTCAGAAATTGCTCCTGGCAGGCACGGGGGACCATATGGGCACCAGGATTCGAATCGATAATCTTTTGCATGAAAGGCAAACGCCTTACCTCCATGCTATCTCCCAGGCCCATGCACCTAGCTTTTTACACACTATTACTCCATTTGTTGTATTACGCAGATATACTCCTATCAGATCCGTTTTGTTTTGTCAGCTGTGCTTAAGGTTTACTCCTGGGACTGGATTGCTGGGAATGAATGTGGGTCAGCCACATGCAAGACAAGTGGCTTACCCACTATACTATCTCTCTAGGCCCATGTTCTTTGTTTTTGAAATGTAGAGTGCTGCTCTGTCTATAAGTCTCTTTCCAGCTTATTCCCCCTGCAAATTGATCAGGATGCCAGTAAGTCCTCATTCAAATCTAAAGAAAATAAAAGGTGGGCCTGGAGAGATAGAACAGCAGCGTTTGCCTTGCAAGCAGCCCATCCAGAACCAAAGGTAATTGCTTCGAATTCCAGTGTCCCATATGATTCCTCATGCCTGCCAGGAGCTATTTCTGAGCAGACAGCCAAAAGTATCCCCTGAGCACCACCGGGTGTGGCCCAAAAACCAAAAATAAGAAAAGAAAAGGTACATTTATTCCTTAGTCAACAAATCTGTGAAACGCCTACTAATAACTGGTACTAGATCAGGTTTTAAAGATACAATGGAAGGCAAGAACTGGAATCCTCTACTCACAAAATTTACTCTATAATAAAGGAAACATATATTACTGTATTGCCAAGTAGGTACAACAAAGAATAGAGGTAGTGCGTTTGCCTTGCATGCAGAAGGACAGTGGTTTGAATCCCGGCATCCCATATGGTCCCCAAGCCTGCCAAGAGCGATTTCTGAGCGTAGACCCAGGAGTGACCCTTGAGCACTGCCGGTGTGACCCAAAAACCGAAAGGGGGAAAAAAAAAGAGTAGTTTTGATCCATCTTGGCCAAGACAAAGCTAGGTTTTGGAGTCAGAGACCTAAATTCAAATCTGGTTCTACTACTTGCTATTAAGGTGAGCTTGGACAAGTTACCTAATTTTCCCAGGCCTCAGTTTCTTTACTGATAGCATATGGATAAGGAAAGCTACTTCAAAGCACGTTGATGCAACTAAACAGAAGTCAGGTCAATGACAAGAGAAGCCTATCATTCTTTGGAACATTTAGTGAGGCTGACATATCAATTATAACAAGATGAATAAAACATTATCTACCACAGTGCTGCATACCATCGAAACCAGAGAAGGAACAGTGCCATCTTATCAAGATATTTTATGTTTGCTTCTGTGGATAGGGTGTAAGTTACTTAGGTTTTTCCAAACTTTGTGCTATTTTCTATGAATAGATTCCCATGAAATGTTATTTTCTCCTTTTTTTTTTTTTTTTTTGGTTTTTGGGCCACACCCAGTGACGCTCAGGGGTTACTCCTGGCTATGCGCTCAGAAGTCGCTCCTGGCAGGCACGGGGGACCATATGGGAACCGGGGGATCGAACCGTGGTCCGTCCAAGGCTAGCGCGGTAAGGCAGACACCTTACCTGCAGCGCCACGGCCCGGCCCCTTATTTTCTCCTTGATCTGAAAACTCTTTGCAACCATACTTATGGTAAAATTTTGAACCTCTAACATGGGCTTATCTTGACTCTTCTTTTCCAGACTTACCTCTCATCAAGCTCACCAAGTTAAGCATACACTGTGGTTGCAGCCCCCTTAATCAAGTTACTTAAATTCCGCGCCTTAAGGCCAGAGCGACTGCATGTGACTGATCTGATTTAGATCTCAGCTATCTTATATGTTCAGGAACAATCACTGACCAGCGAGCCAGGGGTAAGCCCTGGGTACCACCTACTGTGACCCCAAAACAAAAAACTCTGTGCTTTAGTTTTCTCATCCATAAAATAGAACAGCATCTACTCCCTGGGGATTTTGGGTATTAAATAATACTCATTCTTCAGGCTTAAATGTCTTTCCTTTTAAGTGGCTCCCTAATCTACCCTTACCCTCATCACTTACTTAACAAAAGTAGGTTAAGAACACCTCTTAAAGATGTATTTTTCCTTTGATGCTCTTATTATAATTCAATGCTTACTTAATAGAAACAGTGAATATGTATGCCATACATACATACATACATACATACAATGCCAATTCCACCCTGATAGCACAATTCCGAGTTCACAGCAGCATTCTGAAAGTATTTTAAATATTTCATGAATGATTTCTTAATACTGACCACACCTTTATGGCTAAAGAAATAGTACAGCGGGCAGAGCCTTGCATGCAGCTAACCCTAATTCAATCCCCAGCACCTCCATATGGTCCCCCAAACACCAGAAGGAATGCTACCTGAGAGCAGAAACTGAGCACCAACAAAAGTAGCACAAAACAACAAAGTGACCACATCCAATCTTTCTCCCAGGATTGTAACAATCTCTAAGGCATTCTCTTATGCCCTAAAGCAAAATTCTTTACTCTCTTCAAACTTCTGTGATTAAATTTTCAAAAACAAAAAAATAAGTAACAGATGCTTAGCTTTTGGTTAGTTGAGTTTCCTAGAAAGATAATGACTAGATTCTAAGAGCTGCTTTAGATCTACATTGTTCAATAACATAAACACACACACACACACACACACACACACACACACACACACACACACACACACACACACACACACACACTGTGGGGTTACAAAGCACTTGGAGCTGCTGATTAAAAATAAAATGTGTTCTATGTGTAAAATAAACACTTGAAGTTAAAAAACTTATAGAAAAGACAATTTTAGGGCCCAGGAGTTAGCATGGAGGTAAGGCGTTTGCCTTTCATGCAAAAGGTCATCAGTTCGAATCCCGGTGCCCCATATGGTCCCCGTGCCTGCCAGGAACAATTTCTGAGCATGGAGCCAGGAGTAACCCCTGAGCACTGCCGGGTGTGACCAAAAAAACCAAAAAACCAAAAAAAAAAAAAAAAAAAAGACATTTTTAAATATCTTTTTTTTTTGGATCACAGCTAGCAGCGCTCAAGGGTTACTCCTGGCTCTATGCTCAGAAATCACTCCTGGCAGGCTCAGGGGACCATATGGGCGCCGGGATTCAAACCAATGACCTTCTGCATGAAAGGCAAATGCCTTATCTCCATGCTATCTCTCTGGTCCCAATATCTTATGTTTTAATATAGTACATGTTTAGTACATATTGAAGTAACATTTTGGAAATTTATTAATAAATTAATCAAAATTAACTCTGTTCCTTTTATCTGAATAAAAGATCAAACATGGGGCCGGGCTGTGGTGCTGGAGGTAAGGTGCCTGCCTTGCCTGTGCTAGCCTAGGACTGACCACAGTTTGATCCCCCGGTTTCCCATATGGTCCCCCAAGCCAGGAGTGACTTCTGAGTGCATAGCTAGGAGTAACCCCTGAGCGTCACCGGGCGTGGCCCAAAAACCAAAAAAAAAAAGATCAAACTTGGGGCTGGAGAGATAACATGGAGGTAGCACATTTACCTTGCATACAGAAAGACAGTAGTTCGAATCTCAGCATCTCATATGGTCCCCAGCCTGTCAGGAGTGAATCCTGAGCGTAGAGTCAGGAGTAACTCCTGAGTGCTGCCGGGTGTGACCCAAAAATAAAAATATATATATATATATAAAAAAAAAAGGTCAAATTTATTTACTTTACTTATTTTGATCTTTGGGTCACATCTGGTGAAGTTCAACATATTTTCCCATCTCAATCTCAGTGCTTGGGGATTCACTACTAGTGATGCTCAAAAGGTCTTTGAAAACTGGAACTCAGGAACTCAGGCATGGAAAGTATATGCTTTAGCACACTGATCTACCTCCATAGTAACATTTAGATTTTGTTTTGGAGCCACACCCTATGGTGCACACATCTTATTCCTGGCTCTGCTTTCAGGAATCATTCCTGACAGGACTGGGGCCTAAATGCAGTGCTAGGGATCAAAGTGAGTGGGCAGTACGCAAGGCAATCACCCTTCTGGCTGTACTATCTCTCCAACACTTAAATAAAAAAATTTTAACGTGGGGCTAGAGAGATAGCATGGAGGTAAGGTGTTCGCAGAAGGACGGTGGTTCAAATCCCGGCACCCGATATGGTCCCCTGAGCCTGCCAGGAGCGATTTCTGAGCGTAGAGCCAGGAGTAACCCGAGTGCAGCCCGGTGTAACCCAAAAAAACAAAACAAAACAAAACAACAACAAAAAAATTAACGTGGCTACCAAAACTTTTCAGTATATTATCAACATTATATTTCTACTATTTTACACTATCTGCTTAGAAGAGATGTGGTATTTCACATTCCTCCTCTTCCTTTTAATTTTTGTGGTGCAATGAATTAAAGACATGTGAGGCTCTACACACGCCCTCTATCATTGAATGACATCCCCAGCCCTTTTTCTCTCATCTTAACCCATTAAGGAGACTACTTCGAATTCTTTTAGTTTATCTCAGTGTTGATGTCTGATGCATGGGTGATTCCACCCCTCCAGCGGTAGAGTAGTGAATGTTTTTATTTTTCTTTATTTTACACAGGGCTAGTTTCCTACAACCATACTATTAACATTATGGTGAAGATCAGATCTGGAGTCCTGATTCTATTCAGTGGTCTCAAACTCGGGCCGCAGGAGGCAAAGTCGGGGTGATCCTTGAGTGCAAAGTCAGTAGTAAGCCTTGAATATTGGGGGGTGTGACCCAAACAACTAAAACAAAACAAAACAAACAAAAAAAAGATTTCTCTAGGACAGGGCCACAAAATGTTGTACGGAGGGCTGTTTGCGGTCCTCGGGCCGCTTACTGTTTAACATGGCTGGTCTTTTTCTGTTTTGGGGTCAAATTCTACAGTGCTCACAAGTTTACTTCTGTTTTTGCACTCAAGAATCACTTGCAGGGGCCAGAGCCCTAGAGCTAGCGGTAGGGCACTTGGCTTGCATGTGGCAGATCCAAGAAGGACCTTGGTTCAACCCCTAACGTCCCATATGGTCCCCCAAGCCAGGAGGGATTTCTGAGCGGATAGCCAGGAGTAACCCCTGAGCATCATGGGTGTGACCCAAAAAGAAAAACTAGAATCACTTACAGCAGAGCTAAGGAGACTCCCATATGGTGCTAGTGATCAAACCCAGGTGCAACACGTGCAAGGCAAATGCCCTACCTGCTGTATTATTGTCCTGGAGCCCTTAATTTGGTAGTTTTAACCTCTCGGAGTCTGAGCTTTCATATCTGAAAATGAGGGATGAAAACTGTGTCTAAAGCAAAACTTGAGAGTATTAACTAGTACTGGCAAAAGTGTTTAGAATGGGCCTTGGTTTGCTATAAATATTCATGGAATGATTGTGTCACATACACACCCTTCGTCTTTTTCACTCTTGTAAAACCAGGCACTTCTAGGGATGGTCTTCCATATTGGAAAGAGCTCATGCTCAAGTCTTCTAACTTCAAAATTCTACTACTCCCCATCTGAGTAGTCCTTGAGAAAGGAATTCAACCCCTTGACTTTTTAAGTCTTCTTATCCGTAACTCCAAATGAATGAATACTGCTACCCTGCAGTCACAAGATTGAACACCACAATGTACATCAAGTTATTTGCCTAATCCCTTGCACCTAACGGGTACCTACTATGCATTTTCTGGTTTAATGCATGTGATCCTCGCGGCACACGAGGATAGGACGAGAAGTCAAGACCAGGCCCAAACTGCAGAGTCACATGGCAGCGCCAGTGCTTGGGACCAGGCTTCACTCCGAGGCCAATGCTTTGTCACTATCCCAAAAGCTACTCTCCAAAAGCATGAGAGCTAGAATGAAATCAAGTCTAGCTGACTTCTGGCTTCCGAACGTCTGAAGAAAAGCAGAGAAACCAGGCCAAACCCAGGCCGTGGGGTTCACACGTTTCAAAGCCACCAGAAAAACCGACAGGGTCTGCTAGTACCTAGTAGAGCCAAGAGGCCAGAGAGCATTTAAAGTCGACGACGCGGACCCGAGAGTAAAGGAAACAAACCGGCGACTTTCTCCTCTAGCTCCGAGGAATTGCAAGGGGATGGACTGGACTGGGCTGGGGTGGGGTGGGGACAGGGTCAAAGGTCAAAGGCTCGGCGCTGGGACCAGTTCCAGCCCAGGCTACGCGGCGCGGCCGCCCCCAGACCCTCGGAGGAGGCCACGGCCGCGCCAGGCCGCAACCTTCCCCTTTTGGATCTCGGAGGCCCAGCGCCGCGCCCGCCCGGCCCCTCACCTCCGGCTCCGGGGGCTCCGAGGCCATGATACAGCCCTCCCGCGCCGGCCCGGGCCGGAGAAGATGCTCCTCTCGTGACCCCTGACCCGGAGAGCTCGCGCCGACCGGAACCGGAAACACGTAAGCGCGGTTTCCGCGCTTCTGATTGGTGGACGGAACTGTTTTCGCCTCGGAGTCGCGGACTCGGAGACCGGAAGCGGAAGTCGTGGCCGTCGCAATGCAGGTAAAGAACTGGCTTGGAGCTGTGGACCGCTTAGCTAGCTCCAACTCTCCGGAGTGAGGCGTTGAGGTTCGAGGGGGCGGGCGGAACTCGTGGGTAAAGACGGATAAAGAAATCTGGGGTTGGGAAAGAGCTCCTGGACAAGAAGCGGCGCAAGGAGAAAGGGCTGGGGCCCAGCTCTGCGGCTAAGTAAGGGAAGAAGTGGCAGCAGCCCTGGGGCCGCAGAGTTTGACAGCACAGCGGCAGCAGATCCAGGACGGACGGTGGTTCGAATCCCGGCATCTCATATGGTCCCCCATGCCTGCCAGGAGCTGTTTCTGAGCACAGAGCTAGGAGGAACCAACCCCTGAGCGCTGCCTGGTGTGACCCCAAAACCAAACCAAACAGAAAGTGTCAGCCCTGACTTGCCAGGTGGCGGTTGTCAATTCGAGGGTTGAGATGCCATCCAAGAAGATGGCCCATGAGAGCGATGGCTTGGCCCCGGCCTTCGCCTCAGCTGTAGGAGCTGTGCTTAGAGGGAACATTAATGGTTGGAGGCATGGTGGAGCCGTCGTGGTTGAACGTGAAACCAGGCCTAATATGAGGAGGGTGGAACTCTAGGATCATGGGTCCTGTCATGTGCATGCATGGACGAGTTTGCGAGATCATGTTTTGCATCCTGTACCTCGGGGTTGTTAGGAATGGTGACATGAAGTAAGACTGAATCCCAGATTTGGGAAGGACATGCTTTTTTCCCCCAAATTGTTGGTACCTTGGAGCATTTTTATTTTTTTTGCTTGTTTGTTTGCTTTTCACTTGTTGCTCTTTTTCTTGTATATAGTTACCTAGCAATAAATGTCTATAAGGAATGATGACCTAGCACGTGGAAAAGACCTAGGAATACTGCAACAGTGATCAAATTCAATGAAAAGTATGGGGCAACAGGCTATATGGGATGCTTTGCAGTTGAATGCCCTGCACTACATGGTCCCCCAACCACCAAGCCACCTCCTCCAGTGGCCAAGGCCACTCCCCAAAACAGAAACAGAAAAAGAGTGCAAATTAATTCTGAGAGGAGGTTGAAACTTAAAATGCTGAATGGGTGGTGAGCAGTAGTGCTACAAACCTGGTGGAGTTCTGAAAAAACTTCCTGTGGTAGATATCCTACAGATTGTGTCATTGACCAGAACAGCTTGTGTCACAGGCAGCTTCTTGCGCAGAGGAAGTTGGAGTGTGTGACATCTGGGCACCAGAATTAATCAGTTGCAAAAAATTAGGTCTGGTGAAAATTTCATAATGAGTGGAAATGGAATAGGTCTAATCCAGGTGGAAATCAGGCATGGATTAGGAAGAGATGACAAAGAGGAGGCTAGGTAGGAGGAATCGAGGTCAGGTGAGCAGGTTTAAAGGTCTAAGGTTGAAGCTGTCTGTAACCCAAATAGCAAAGATAACTAAGAGCAAGGCTCTCTGATGCCAGTGAAATCCTATGAGCCTGAATGTTATTCACACTGTATCCACGCCTTTTCAGCTTTTTTCTGTGTGTGTCATACTTAAACCCATCTGGCTAACTAGCCTGTCCTATTGGTGCAGAGGGAAGAGAAACAACTGGAGGCGTCATTAGATGCACTGCTGAGTCAAGTGGGTGATCTGAAGAATTCACTGGGGAGTTTCATTTACAAATTGGAGAACGAGTATGACCGGCTGACCTGGTAAGGGTTCCCATTGTAAGTTGGGGAGCGCTCAGGGTGGGTGGGGGAGCCGAGCCTCCAAATGGATAGGACATTTCTGATGTAATTAGTGATCAGTTTGTCAACATCTTCTGATTTGGAAAGAGCTGGGTTTCTCAATATTTCACAGACAACGTTTGCCTTAAGACTTTAATGACAAAGAAGTAGAGATACCTCGTGTCCCAATCTGGATTGTTTCAGGCTTTGTTTCTCACCCTTTGACTTTTCTAGAAGTAGGTCCTCCCATTACAATTAGAATTCAGTTTTCCTGTGGTACATATACACAATGGAATATTATGCAGCCGTCAGGAGAGATGAAGTCATGAAATTTTCCTATACATGGATGTATATGGAATCTATCATGCTGAGTGAAATAAGTCAGAGGGAGAGAGACGCAGAATACTCTCACTCATCTATGGGTTTTAAGAAAAATGAAAGACATTTTTGCAACAGTCCTCAGAGACAAAGAGAGGAGGGCTAGAACTTCCAGCTCACTTCATGAAGCTCACCACAAAGAGTGGTGAGTACAGTTAGAGAAATAACTACACTGAGAACTATCATAACATATGAATAAATGAGGGAACTGGAAAACCTGTCTAGAGTACATGTGGAGGTAAGGTGGGGTGGAGAGATATTTGGGACATTGGTGGTAGGAATGTTGCACTGGTGAGGGGGCGTGTTCTTTATGAGACTGAAACCTAATCACAATTATGTTTGTAATCAAGGTGTTTAAATAAAGATACTATTTAAAAAGAAAAAAGAAAAAAAGAATTCAGTTTTCATGCCAGATCTCTTGTCACTGATAATTGTAAATCTTTTAGATTTGGCTTATGCTGATATAAATCATATTTCCCTTCTGAAAGGAGGCTTTCATCCAGTTTCTGGATCTTTAGTGGTAACTGTGTGGACAATTTTTTGCCACTGTTTTCTCAGTCTATTCCTCTCTCCACTGTGTTTTATGACTGTTGGAAACTAAAAGTGTGTCCCTGTTTCTTAACCCTAGAATTCCATGAACTAGCCTGATTTCTGCCCAGCCAGCAACAGGCATATGCATCTTTGAGAGGATAAATAAAAATATTCCCAGTTTGAGCCCTCTTTGAAGGCTGGAGCAATAGTACAGTTGGTAGGGTAGCCTACCTAACATGCAGCCAGCTTGAGTTTAGTCCCTAGGATGTTATATAGTTCCTCAAGCCCACCAGAAGATATTCCTAAATGCAGAACCAGGTGTAAGCCTTACAGGTGTGCCCTCCCAAAAATCCAAACAAATAACAAGACAACAACAAAAATAAAATCCCTATGAGCTCAGTGTAACAGGAATTTCTGATGCTTTCTCATCACCACCAGGCCTTCTGTCCTCGATAGTTTTGCTTTGCTCTCTGGACAGTTGAACACTTTGAACAAAGTCTTGAAGCATGAAAAGACACCTCTATTCCGTAACCAGGTCATCATCCCTTTGGTGTTGTCTCCAGACCGAGATGAAGATCTCATGGTAAGAAGAGAAAGGTTCACCTTGGGAAATTCAGTTCTTAAATGAGACCTTACACCATAGTTGTCAGTTTTCAAGAAGTTTTGAGTGGAGATTAATGTGTGTCAATAAGAAGTGAAGATTGAAGTTTGGAGTCCCTGCTTTTTGCCCTCCCAGAATTCGGGAGTCACTCTTAACTAGTACAGAATAAACACGAGACCTCCTGTGTCACCAATAGGCCTTCCTGTTTCAATAAGTAGAAGCATGTTCTTATGTGACTTTGTCTCTTTTAGCCTTTCATTAAAGGATATAATCAATATGCCCCTAGATCTGGTCAAAATGGAAGCATGAAGAGACAAGCAATGGGTAAAGGGATAATTTCCTAGAAAGCTAGCTATTGTGAGTTCCAAGCATATATGTCACCCCAGATAGAATCTTCTTGAGAGCTCATAGCAGTTTCAATAAAATCTATGTTAACAGCGACAGACTGAAGGACGAGTACCCGTTTTCAGTCACGAGGTTGTCCCTGACCATCTGAGAACCAAGCCTGACCCGGAGGTGGAAGAGCAAGAGAAGCAACTGACAACAGATGCTTCCCGCATTGGTGCTGATGCTGCCCAGGTTGGACTGAGTCCTGGCCCTGCTACCCTCCACCCTTGCTCTGGCTTTGAACCCTGTTGTGAGAAGCTAGACATTACTCACTTGCCAGTTGGTAGAGATGTATCGTTGGTTATACCTCAGTTGCCCAAGCAGGAGACTTCTCCATATTCCTGTCTTGTTTGCACTAGTCTCTGAACAAATTCATTTGTTACAGAAGCAGATCCAGAGCTTGAATAAAATGTGTTCAAACCTTCTGGAGAAAATAAGCAAAGAGGAACGAGAATCAGAGAGTGGAGGTATGAAGGGATTGGTGGCAGATGGAAATGAAAAGTGGATGAGCTCACTGACATAGGACTGGTGTTTTTGGTGAAGGAAGAACATGTGAGCTGCCTAACACATGATGTGTGTCCATTCTGGGTTAGCCTTTTGTATTTAAGGCCGGCCCAGGAGAGCAGGTGAAAGAAAGGAGCAAAATGGAAAGGGAGAGAATCTGAGCTACTTGTGAGGACCTTCGAGTCTTCTTCAGTGAATTTACATGTGATTCGCTTCACAGTGAATCTACATGCTGCTAATGTCAGAACGTCAAGCTCTGGCATTTATATTAGGCTGAGGCAGACTCAGGATCTTCTTGTACATTTTTCTTCAGGTCTCCGGCCAAACAAGCAGACATTTAACCCAGCAGACACCAATGCCTTGGTCGCAGCAGTTGCCTTTGGGAAGGGGCTGTCTAACTGGAGACCTTCAGGCGGCAGTGGTCCTGGCCAGCCAGGCCAGCAGGGGGCTGGGACAATCCTTGCAGGTGCCTCAGGATTGCAACAGGTACAGATGGCAGGAGCACCAAGCCAGCAGCAGCCCATGCTCAGTGGAGTACAAATGGCCCAGGCTAGTCAGCCAGGTAAGAGTGTAAGAGATGAAATGGCCTTAAGCAGGAGAGGGGGTGGCGAAACCAAATTCTCATACCCCGAGCTGGAGGTTTCCTTTTTTTCCCAGTGGACTATGAACTGAAAAAAAAAATAATAATAATTTTTAGAAGTTAAAAATCTAAAAAAAAAAAAAAAAAAAAAGAAGTTAAAAATCTGTTAACAGCCTCGGGGCTGGAGTGATAGCACAGTAGTAGGGTGTTTGCCTTTCATGCAGCCAACCCAGGATGGATTCAGGTTGATTCCCAGCATCCCATATGGTTCCCAGAGCCTACAAGAGCGATTTTGAGTGCAGAGCCAGGAGTAATCCCTAAGTGCCACTGGGTGTGGCCCAGAGACCTAAAATAAAATAAAATCATCTGTAACAGCCTCAAGAAAATGAGGAAGAGGGGCCCGAGAGATAGCATGGAGGTAAGGCGTTTGCCTTTCATGCAAAAGGTCATCGGTTCGAATCCCGGTGCCCCATATGGTCCCCCGTGCCTGCCAGGAGCTATTTCTGAGCATGGAGTCAGGAGTAACCCCTGAGTACTGCCGGGTGTGACCCAAAAACCAAAAAAAAAAAAAAAACAGAAAAAGAAAATGAGGAAGAACATTGAGTGGCTGGAAATGTTCTCGTTGTTCAATGCTATCTCAGACCTCTGTTGCAGCTATTCTCTGTTCAATTTGTTCTGGGTGCGTTGTTAATATCTTCTTGACCAATCTTAATAGGTCATTTGGTAGGTGCATTGAGAATTGACAAGGCAGCAAGTTTCAGAGTTGTATGTCTTTTTTTTGTTTTATTCTGTGTCATTTTTTTTATTTATCATTTTAGTAATGACAGGATTCTGGAGGAGTAAAGGTCTAAACAGAAAAGACATTTTCTACTAAACTACCTTGGAAAAGATAAAACTAAAGAAAAATAGGGCCAGAGCAAAGATAAAACTAAAGAAAAATAGGTCCAGAGTAATAGTACATTGAGTAGGGCATTTGTGTTGCATGCGGATGACCTGAGTTCAATACCTGGTGTCCCATATGGTCCTCTGAGCACCACCAGAAGTATTTTCTGTAATTTTTGAGCATAGAGCCAGGAGTAACCCCTGAGCACCACCAAATGGGCCCAAAAACCAAAGAGAGACACACAGAGAAAGAGAGAATACTATTTGCTTTTATTTAAGACATTAAATGAAGATCACACCAATTTAACTCAATTTTCCAGAAATAGATGATCTGGAGATTGTTGGGGATATTTTGACCCTTTTCATAATCTCCATATAACCCATAATATTCCCACATTGTCCACCTCTCCTCCCAGAGACCATTAGGAGAGACAGGTGAGAAACTACATCTCTGATCATTGCCTACCAGAATTACATGCCAGAGGTTTTGAACTAGAAAACATTATGAAAGGAGCCTGTAGGAACATGTTTCTGATTTATCATGAAAGTTACTGTAATTCAGGTGTCCTTCCTGTTCTTTTTAGGGAAAATACCAAGTGGAATAAAAACCAACATCAAATCAGCTTCAATGCATCCCTACCAGCGGTGAGTGTGGCCAGCGACCTCCACTCCATGAGCTGTTTGCAGAGTTGGGTAGAAAAATTGGGTTTTGGGGCCCGGGAGATAGCATGGAGGTAAGGCGTTTACCTTTCATGCAAAAGGTCATCGGTTCGAATCCCGGTGCCCCATATGGTCCCCCGTGCCTGCCAGGAGCAATTTCTGAGCATGGAGCCAGGAGTAACCCCTGAGCACTGCCGGGTGTGACCCCCCCCCCAAAAAAAAAAAAAAAAGAAAAAAGAAAAATTGGGTTTTACCCAAGCTAACCTAAATGAATATGAGAGAAATTGGGCTTTCAGCAATGGACAGATTTCACCTTTATTGCTGCCTAGGTGTATGACCTTGGGCAAATAACCTAGTTTTTCTTGTTTGTAAATGGTAACGATACCTACCTCATAGGGTTGTTGTGAGGATTAAAATGAGAAAATTGAATGTAAAACATTTAGCAAAGTATGTGAAATAATGGGTATTCAATAAATAAAGCCTTGTTGCCCTTCTTAATCCAGAACTTTAGTCTGATCTGATACTATTATACTTCAATGATGGACCAGTAGAGAAATAAGACCACTGATCACTCAGCTCTTTGAAAACTTGTGCTTACTTTGAAGTATTTTAAATGACAATCACTAAAGCCTTAGAAAAACACTCTCTCTGTAAACCAGCTCCTCCCACCCATATGTCTCATCATCTCTCCAGGCAGTGAACAACAAGCCTTCTGGGCTGGATACAGCTGTCTGCCTGCACATTTGACAAAACTCCATCCTTCTCTGCTGTCCACCTTTGAGAAGTCAATTTACTTCTTACCTGGGTGTCTCGAGCCTGTATATATGCAGGAAGATGTCAGAGGGCTAGATGGTGGGGGATTCCTCCAAAGTGAGGCAAGACTGTGAGAAATGAAAAATATCAAATGAAAAAATTTTCTAGGAGCTGGAGAGATAGTGTAGCAGATAGGGTGCTTGCCTTGCAGACATTTGACCTGGATTCAAGCCGCTGCATCATATGGTCCTTGAACCCACCAGAAATGATCCCTGAGTGTAGAGTGAGGAGAAAGCCCTGGTCACCCTTCTTTCAGAGCTCATTTGTCTTATTTTATAGAGAGAAAGAAGGGAATTACTCATCTTTCATGATGAGAGGTTATGTCCTTTTGGTGCTGCATTCCTGGCCTCTTGCCAGTATATCTTTCCTCTAGTCCTCTGAGCCAGAAGTGCAAATAAGAGCCAGGTGGGTGATGAGAGAAGCAGTCCTTGGTTTTCTAACTGCTTTATAAAGCTGAAGAGCAGAGTGCATTTGGTCCCATAAACTCTGCTGCCTTTCTTAGCTCTCCTTTGGGCAAGAATGAACAATGAGTCAAAGTAGATTAAAAACTCTTGGGGGGGGGGGGGGGACAAAAAGAGATAGCATGGAGGTAAGGCATTTGCCTTCCATGCAAAAGGTCATTGGTTTGAATCCCATATGGTCCCCCGAACCTGCCAGGAGCGATTTCTGAGCGTGGAGCCAGGAGTAACTCCTGAGCGCTGCCGGGTGTGAACCAAAAAACAAACAAAAAACCTCTCTCAGGGGCTGGAGAGATAATAAAGGGGTGAAGGGATTTACTTTGAATTCGGTTGACCCTGGTAACACATGATCCACTAATTGTTGCTGGGTGCAGCCTAAACATTGCCAGAGTGATGGAGGCCCAAGTAATCAATCCCTGACATCACAGGACCCAAGCAGCAGCACTGTATCCTCAGGCCCTCAAACTGACAGGCCCAACTGACAGAATCACCAAGAGGGCCTCCATGGGGCCCGGGAGATAGCATGGAGGTAAGGCGTTTGCCTTTCATGCAAAAGGTGGTTCGAATCCCGGTACCCCATATGGTCCCCCGTGCTTGCCAGGAGCAATTTCTGAGCATGGAGCCAGAAGTAACTCCTGAGCACTGCCGGGTGTGACCCAAAAACCAAAAAAAAAAAAGAGAGCCTCCTAGACCTAATTCTCTGCTTGGGGGTTCCCTTACCCAAAGAAGGATGAAAGGGTTTCCCTGAAGTTTTCAGGCATTTTTTGGTTTTGTTTTTTTATATTTGGGTCACACCCAGCAGTGTTCAGGGGTTACTCTTGGCTCTGTACTCAGAAATCATTCCTGGCAGGCTCGGGGGACCATGCCAGGAATCGAACCCAGGTCCATCCTGGGTTGGGCTCGTGCAAGGTGAATGGCCTACTGCTGTGCTATCTCTCCGGCCCCACTCTGAAGATTTTTTGTTTTGTTTTTGGGCCACACCCATTGACGCTCGGGGTTACTGCTGGCTATGCATTCAGAAATTGCTCCTGGCTTGGGGGACCATATGGGACACCGGGGGATCAAACTGCAGTCCTTTATGGTAATGCATGCAAGGCATATGCCTTACCACTTGCACCACCGCTTTGGCTCTCTCTGAAGTTTTCTGACTAAATAGCTACTGTGTTAGGGTTGTCTGGCAGTAATTTATAAGGTTCTAGGAGCCAGACTATTGGTCAAGGGCTTTGAGGGTACTACAAGGTGATTTTATCTGCTCAGTTGGCTTTGATCTTAAGCCCTGAGAGGGGTGGAGCAGTAGAACAGTGGGTAGGACTTTTGCCTTGCACTTGGCTGACCCAGGTTCGATCCCTCACCAACCTATATAGTCCCCTGAGCCTGCCAGGAATTAACTCCTGAACGCTGATAGGTGTAACCCAAAAACAAAAATTAAAGTCCTGAAAGAGGTGAGGGGGCTGCTCAGACCATCCAGCTGTCTTTTCTTCTCTCTCTCTCTCTCTCTCTCTCTCTCTCTCTCTCTCTCTCTCTCTCTCTCTCTC
>PVKC010023265.1:0-17372 GCA_004027635.1 Crocidura indochinensis
TAATTAAGATACCTTTTAGACTGGTCGATAAGGATAAATGGGTAGATGGGAATATTTTAGACTCCCTCAAAAAATAAGCCAACCATAAAATCATGAACTACAATCCCTCCACCTGAAGATAAAGTTATCTGTAACTTGAATGGGGTATTGGCTAGTAGAGAATTTAATCAGGAATTCATTGGCCACGCATTGCTTGCTTGTCTCAGACCTGGGGACGCCTTAAAGTTGGGCCGTCAGAGAGAAAATGGAGATTGATGGAGCCGACTCAAAAGTATTGGTTTAATCGGAGTAGGTTTGGGTTTTCTGGTGCCACCTAGACTTTAAAGCATCCCATGCTGGGCACCCATGAAAAATGGCCTTTTCATCTTGCTAAAGATCCTCTTCTGCTCCTCAGTGCCTTCCATAATTAAGAAGTAACTACCAAGACTTGGGGCATTGTATGTTGATTAATGACCAGCTGGAAAGGTTGATGGCCCAGAGCCCAGTGGGGATTCATTAACCTCAGCTGGTCATTAATTCCCCAGAAACCACCAACGGATTGAGGGAAAGAAGGTCATGAGTGGGGACAACTCATTTTGATTGGATTTACAGGAAAAAAAAAACAAACAAAAGTTTACTTTTAAATAGATAGAACTCACATAAGGTGAGTGTGTGTGTGTGTGTGTGTGTGTGTGTGTGTGCACCTACACACACACAAACACTATGCAACATAATTTGGAACCAATGTGTAAATCTTGCTGTTCCTAAAAGATAGTTTGGAGACATTGTGTTCAGTGGAATAAATCAAATATAAAGTCAAGCAGAAAAATATACTAAAAAGAGATTGGTGGCAGCCTGTGTCATGGGGGGAGAAGTGGGGGTGCAGATGTGCATTAAGGAGGAATTTTCTGGTTAAAGAATCAAATTCTGAGGAAATAATGGACGGTATGAGGATGCAGTTAACAACACTCCACTACCGATATGAAATATGCCCAAGAGTGTCTTAAAGTTTCTCATCATAAAAAAATACACATAACTATGTGAAGTAGCAATGGTGATCCTTTTATTTTTCATTCATTTTCCTTATTTCTAGCCGAGATTTGTTGCCCTTTTTTCCCCCCAGTGACAACAGGTAAAAGATACACAAAATCTACAGGGTCTAAATATATAATATTAGAGATATCACATATACATATATATATTTTTTTGTTTGTGTGTGTTTGTGTGTGTGTGTGCCATGTGTAATGTATACATATATATAAATATATATTTATACACACATACAGCATATATACAGCATATTGGCATAGCACCAGGGATTCGAGAAGACATTAATTCCTTCCTCAATTTCTTTTGACCTTTCTTATAACAGCAAAGCAAACATTTTCCTGTGTTGGTAGAAGATTCTAAAACCTTTTTCGATTATGTGTTGATATCCCCATTTTCAGAGACTCTATAGAGACAAGCAGCGCCCCCCTGTGGGTAACACTGGTAACATTTCGATTGTGAATTTTTTTTTTTGATGGTTTTGCCTTTTTTCCCCAATCTTTTATTTATAAATAATGATTCATAAGTAATGATTTATGGCAAAGATTACAGTTTTGCTTCTGTGTGAATAAAAACACAAATTTTATTTTTATTTTTTTATTTTTTGGGGGGGTCACACCCGGCAGTGCTCAGGGGTTATTCCTGGCTCCATGCTCAGAAATTGCTCCTGGCAGACACGGGGGACCATATGGGGCACCAGGATTCGAACCGATGACCTTTTGCATGAAAGGCAAACACCTTACCTCCATGCTATCTCCCAGGCCCCAAATTTTAGTTTTCTTTTATTTAAAACAACATGATTACAAAGTTGTTCATGACTGACTTTCAGTGTTACGATGTATACCACTATGAATGTTTCCCATCACAAATGTACCTGTTTTCCCTCACCACCACCAACTACCATTCTCATCGTGGTCCCTTCTCTGCCCTAAATGCACTGCTCTACTATTGTGGCATGTTTCCTCCCAGGAACTGGTCCTTGTGGCTCTCCTCTCTATTATCTCTGGATATTATTACCACAGTGTATTTTATTTTTCTTCTATCCCATAACTGAGAGAAGTTATTCTATGTCTATCCTCTCCCTTGGACTCATTTTACTTAGCATAACACTCTCTATATACATCATATATAAGCAAGTTTCACTACTTCATTTTTTTCTAACAGTTGCATAGCAGTCCATTGTTTATCAAAGCACATCTTATCAAAGCACATACACAGTAAAATAATTGAAAAAGATGGCCGAACTAGCATGAACCCAACCTTCATGTGAGACTTGGAAAGTTTTCCAAAAATTCATGTTGATTAAGTAAATAATTCAAAGAAAGAAGAGAAAGAAGACTAAATGATGATTCAAATGGTCCTCCGACATCCCATATGATCCCCCAAGCCAGGAGTGATTTCTGAATGCATAGCCAGGAATAACCCCTGAGTGTCACCAGATGTGGCCCCAAAACCAAAAACCAAAACAAACAAACAAAACAAAAACCCAACAATATGTGATAGCATGGAGGTAAGGCGTTTGCCTTGCAATGTAGAAGGATGGTTGTTCGAAACCCGGCATCCCATATAGTCCCCCGAGCCTGCCAGATGCGATTTCTGAGCATAGAGCTGGGAGTAACCCCAGAAGTAACCCTGCTAGGTATGACCCAAAACCCCCCCAAAAATAATGATTAAATTGTTATAGTTCCTTGCTTCCTGCTAATTCTGGTATGTTTGTCTGCTGGTGTGTGTGTGTTTGTGTGTGTGTGTGTGTTTGTATGTGTGTGTTTTTGTGTGTGTAAGGTGGATAAATTAAGATCAAATTTGAGTGTGTCTAAAGAAGAATGCAGTTTAGACCCACTAAAGCATAAATTCTCTGGGTGGAATTTCAATTCGTTCCTTGCTTTTTGGGTTACTTGTTCCATTTCATTGTTTCTTTTCTTCCCTGTCTCCATTCCTTTCTTCTGTCTTTCTTGCTTCCTTTTCCTTCATATCCCCTCCTTTCTTTTTTCTTCCTCATTTCCTCCTTCCTCCTTGTCTCTTTCCTTCTTTTTTCTTCCTTTATCTCTCTTCTTTCCTCTTCCCTCCTCCCTCTCTCCCATGTGATGATGTTGATGCATGTTGAATTTTCAAGGCCACTATTATGTAGCCAATTAAACAAATTTAATGTTGTGATTCTTAAGAGAAAGAACACCTGAGAAATGTGATGAACTTTATAGACTACAGAGATTAAATACTTTTGGTTGTCCAAAGGGCATAAAATGGTGCTTGTTTTTAATTGGGAAACACCCCTACTAATATTCAATTTGACACTTGCAGATATGAACACACACAGACACAGCATTGTCACTTTTGCTGTTGCAAATAAATTCTCTCAAACACATAAAAAGATGCAGATAAAATCTTTCTGGTTGTTAACTTCAAACCATTAGAGGACAGAATAAAGAACAAAAGAGCTAATGATGTTAATCTTACGTAGCACTACGACTCTGGCCTCCAATATTCAGGTGTGAGGGTCCTAACAGGGCTATTCGGTTTGAGCAGAAACCATTTTAAGAGCCCTCGTAGTCTAATTTAAAACACTGTCTTCGAAGGAGTTCCTGAGACAATTCTTACAGCTCATTTGCCTTCAAATGTGCTCTCTGTTGTTAATCAGTCATTAACCTCCGCAATACCATGTGTTGTCACCAAGCCGTTCAAAGAGGAGCATGGAGATGGGCGGGCATGGGAGCTGCTTAAACTGAGTCTATTACATTATTTACTCTTCCAAGGTAAACTCACCCTCCAAACAAAGTCTTTTATCTTGGACATGCTCCATTCATTCTATGACTCTTCCTAGAGACTTTATTTTTTTTTTAAAGATCATGCCCACCATTTACTCTAATTGCTAAGAAAATGGTCCAGGGACCAAGAAACACACTAGAGGGAAGGGAAGGATTAGGCAGACTGTGACAGTGATGAAATTTGCCATCAAAGGTTCCCAATTTAGGCGTCTGAGAAACTGATTGTTCACGCTTTTCAATGCTGGTGAAAAGCCATAGCCTGAGAAAAAGAAGACCAGAAGAGACCAAAGGGGGCCATCAATTACATAGCAGATAAACTCAAATGGCCATTTGCTGTAGTTTTTCTCCCCAGAGGGGTCATTTAGAAAGCCTGGGGGTGCAAGTTCAGTGCTAACTTCATACACTCACCTTTCTCAATGCCTGTTTTCCACTCACCACCTCAGGCAGTGGGCAATTGGGCAGAGATTCTTCTTTGTTTGTGGGCTACACAGGGGTGGGGATAGGATGGCAATAGGGGGTTGGGGGATGAAGGGTGGCTTAAGCTTTACTCCTGGCTCTGCACTCAAGGATAATTTTTGTTGGGCTGGGGGAGGAGGAGAACTATATGAGGTGGGGATAGAACCCAGTTTGGCCTCATGCAAAGCAAGTACTCTGCTCACTATACTATCGTTCTGGTCTCATTATTTTATTTATTCATTTATTTATTTATTATTTATTTATTTTGGTGTTTGGGTCACACCCGGTGATGCTCAGGGTTTACTCCTGGCTACATGCTCAGAAATCGCTCCTGGCCTGGTGGACCATATGGGACGCTAGGGGGATTGAACCATGCTCTGCCCTAGGTCAGCAGCGTTCAAGGCATAAGGCCTACTGCTGTGCCACTGCTCTGGCCCCAGTCATCCCATTATTTTAGACTGTGGAAGGTTTACTGATTTCTGCCACATAATCACAACTGTTTTAAAAAAATCTCTGCACTGCAATTGGTAGATCTTCTTTAAAAAATGCGGTGGCGCTGGAGGTAAGGTGCCTGCGCTAACCTAGGATGGACCGCGGTTCGATCCCCCGGTTCCCCATATGGTCCCCCGTGCCTGCCAGGAGCAATTTCTGAGCATGGAGCCAGGAGTAACCCCTGAGCACTGCCAGGTGTGACCCAAAAACCAAAAAAAAAAAAAATGTAACTACGTGACACTAAGCAGAAAAATTTCCACAGTCTAAAAACATACAATATTGTATTACTCTAGAAAGAGCCTGGATTTCATTGGATTTGTGCTCAATTTTGTTTTTTTAATGAATTTATAACAACAGTAATTCTATTTTTGGTCTCCATATTGTCCATTTAAATTTACATGGAATGGCTATTAAAAATAGTTATGTGCAGCCAATGACCAGAAATTCCAGGTATTTGACTTAATAAAGGATTAAATAAAGTTGCATTACAATTGGTAATAGTTTAACTAAAATATACTTAATAGTGTAACACTTAAGTTGATTAGAGTAAATCTATGTTAAACAGATCTGTACATGTATGTCATATAATAAAGTTACTTGGAGTTTTATATTAGGTATACTAGATATACGGATATTTAGTCAATGAAGGTTAACTGCATAAGTCTTATTTTTTCCACTCCTCTGTTGTTTTGGGTTTTTTTTTTGGGGGGGGGTCTAGAGGGGACACACCTAGCAGTGCTCAGGGCTAACTCATTGTTCTGTACTCAAGGATCAATGGTAATGGGCTCAACCCAGGTCAGTTTTGTTCAAGGAAAATAACCCTATTATTGTTCCAACCCCTCTTTTAAAATAATTTATTTAAAGACCATATAACACATAGTTGACATAATTAATCATAATATATTTATTTCCAGATAAATAGAAGAGAAATTACTTTACAAAGAAAAAAAATGATGAGAAAGAGAGACACAAAGAAGACAAAAAAATGAAGAGTACAGCAATAAGGAAATTGGTGATAATGATTTTATCTCCCAAAGAGGGAGGTCATAAAGTCATTGTCAGAAAGTTTAGTAAGCTCTTGTTGCTGGTTGACTGTTCTGTTACTTCTGTTGTTTCTGAACATTAGGTAGTTTCAGATACACATTGGTGTCTGTCTAAATTGGTGTGTTCCAATGGGCATCATAGTATTAAAAATCATGAAGCTTTTACATGACCGTAGTCCGGGAACTACAAACACTATTGAAGATACTGTGACTTCTGTGGGACATGTTTTCTGGTGCCAGAGTTTCTAGAAGTACAAGGGGGAAAAAAGTTCGAAAAAAAATCATGCTGATGTCAGCCTAAACACCAGCATTGCTGGAGTTTTGGTCAGATTGGTGTTTCTAAAGAGAGCTGGAGATGAGTAGTGAAACAGTTGGCAAAGAGGTGACTGTGGGTGATTGGTGATGCATGTATGACTTTGGCAAGGGCAGGGACTTGACCCACGTGCTTCTCCAAGTTTGCCAGTTTTCAATTACATGGCTAAAGTATCCATACATTTGTATGGCTCGCTATACATCTCTTTCAAGAACATAGCAAGTCTATACAGCTGGTTGATTGCAGACATGGTGACTTTCTCTAAGACTTATGTTCTTACCTTTTGTTTTGGGAGCACACTCTGAGTGTGCTCTACAGTCCAACTTCTGTGTTTGAGAGTTGCTACAGCTATGCTCGGGTTTGGAGTGTATAGTAGACTGGATCCCAAGGACCCTATACATATAAAACAGGCAATCCAGTTCATTGAGTCATCTCTCTAGTTATTCTTCTCTGATTTTTAAAAGATTTTTTGTACCTTCCACATAAAAGCATGAAAGTAATAAATCTACAAATAATGAACAGGTATTATTCAGACTGTCCAGATTAGCTTCTGAACATTTAACAACCTCATTTATAAAAAAAGATTTTTCCCCCTCCAATTGCCCCGTAGAAGTTTATAAACTAAGACAGGTCTCAGAAAAATACAGCAACTGAACAGAGTTCCTTAATAAAGCTGCATTATTCGACAAGAGAAGTCTGCCCCATTCCCCTACCCACACCACCTCTTAAACCTTTCTTTCCTCAGTGATGGCAACTTACATACAAAAAGCTATCAATTTTATTAATTAGGCTTTAAAACTCCTACTTAAATAAGGATGATGGGGGGGGCTGGGCGGTGGCACTGGAGGTAAGGTGCCTGCCTTGCCTGCGCTAACCTAGGACAGACTGCGGTTCGATCCCCCGGTTCCCCATATGGTCCCCCGTGCCTGCCAGAAGCGACTTCTGAGCGAATACCAGGAGTAACCCCTGAGTGTCACGAGTGTGGCCCCAAAACCAAAAATAAATAAATAAATAAATAAATAAATAAATAAATAAATAAGGATGAAACTTTTTTTCTCTGTCCCTGATAAAGTGACATAAATAAATTATTGCTGTTGTCATACACTGCCTTGCTGTGACTTTGCTAGAAAACTTCAAAGTGTAACTTTGATGTGAAGACTCTCAAGAAATATGCAGATGAGAACTGATTTTGAAGTCAGGGATTTGTAACAAACATGAAATCTCAGGAAAATGCAGAAAAAGCACAGTGAAGCTCAAACCCATTTCTGCTTGAAGGTTATTTTTGGGATGCAAAGAAACATGATCTTTTCCTTTCTAACTGGATAAAATAGTGATCATCAGAAAGACATGCCTTTATTTGCAAGCTCAGATTTTTCTGACCTTGTTTGCCCCACAAGAGGTGGAAAAATATTTTAAATGTACGAAGTGATGCAGATAAGAATTTGGGTTGAGGAAGAAGAGGTGGTGCAAAATGTTATGTAGATAATGTTATGTAGAAAACCCTAACAGCAATAGTATAGTAAGGTTCACAATTTATCTATCAAAATGTGTCTCCTATAGAAGCAGACTGGTAAGTGGGAGGCGAATAGGGAGAAGAATTGCATTGATGGAGGGAAGTGGGTACTAGTGGACGGATTGGTATTGAAACATTGTAAGCCTCAAGCCTAATTATGAATAACTGTGATTTCACAGGGACAGATTAAAAAATATGAATAAAACTTCTAAAATTAAAATAGAGTAGGGTGTAAGGTCAAAGAAAAAGAGATCAAATCAGATTCTTGGCTGTTGGTTCTTGGTAAGAAAATAGAGCACTCCCAGAGAAAGACACAAATGTCTCCTTTAAAATTTCTGAAGATCTCCCTTTGACTAATTTCACTCAGCATAATAGATTCCATGTACATCCATGTATAGGAAAATTTCATGACTTCATCTTTCCTGAAGTCTGCATAATATTCCATTGTGTATATGTACCACAGTTTCTTTAGCCATTCATCTGCCGAAGGGCATCTTGGTTGTTTCCAGAGCCTGGCTATTGTAAATAGTACTGCAATGAATATAGATGTGAAGAAGGTATTTTTTTATATTGCATCTTTGTGTTCCTCGGGTATGTCCCTAGGAGTGGAATAGCTAGATCATATGGGACTTCAATTTCCAGTTTTTTGAGGAATTTCCATATTGTTTTCCATAAAGACTGGATTAGACAGCACTCTCACCAGCAGTGAATAAGAGTTCCTTTCTCTCCATATCCCGGCCAGCACTGATTGTTCTTGTTCATTGTTATGTGTGTCAGTCTCTATGGTGTGAGATGGTATCTCATTGTAGTTTTGATTTGGTGGGAATGTTGCACTGGTGAAGGTGGTTGTTCTGTTTATGACTGAATCCCAACTACAAACATGCTTGTAATCATAGTGCTTAAATAAAGATATATATTTTAAAAATGTTGGGAGTAGAAAAACTGTTTTTCTAAAAATCTACAGTCATCTGTAAGGAATCTAAATCCATTATTTCCAAACCACATTGCTTTAGAAAGGCAGGTAAAACGTTGCCCAGACTGAGAAAGTTCCAGAATAAAGACACAATGAACTTGATGGAGAAAAAATTAAGGAACAACCAGTTTCTTCCCAGGCCTAGAGACATGCCTGTTTTTGGAATACTCCTTCCCATAAGGGCCCAGAATATATTTTCCCTTTTATCCTTTTCTTAATCCAATTTTGTGGATGTAATGTGGTGAGTTGAAATTATTGCTGAGTACAGTAACATTCCAAAGGTTAAAAACGGTCTTTATACTTTTCATTTAATTCTTAAATTTTGTTTTAAATTTTGATTTTATTGAAACCATTATGATCAACAAAGCCCTTCATAGTTTGGTTTCAGACATACAATGAATCTGGGCCAATCCCACCACGAGTCCACCTCCCTCTACCAATGTTCCCCAAGTGCATCCCATACCACCACCACCTACACCAGTATAACAGGTCCATTTTAAGTTTAGACTGCTAACGTTTGGATCTCTTGATTCCATTGTTGTTGCTTTTGGCTTGGGTATTTAGTTTTATTCTTTCTTGAACATTATCAATGGACCTGAGACCATTTGGCCCCCATCCTTTCATATATGTGTTTCTTCTCTTCCACTCAGTTTTTTTCCCTTCTCCTAACTATACACTTAAACCACTGGTGTTCGAGACAACTCCCATTTAGACCATTGTATTTCTTCATGCAGCTATTTTAAATGCCACATATAATGGATGCCATTTTGTATTTATCCTTCTTTTGGCTTACTTCATTTAACATAATATTTTTCAGTTCCATCCATGAAGCTCCAAATTGCATGATTACATCATTCCTTGCAGCTATTTAGTAGACTGTTGTATATATGTGCCACACCTTCATGATCTACTCATATATTGTTGAATATCTAAGTTTATTCCAAATCTTGGCCATTATATTGAGTGCTGGAATAAATTGTGGTATACATAGATCCTTTTGAATAAGTGTTTTTATGTCTTGAAAATAGATCCCAAAATAGAGATTGCTGGGTCACATAACAGCTCAATTTTAAATTTACTGAGAACCTTTGAAAACTTCAAAATATTTCAGAAAGAAATTGAAGAAGACTTATGGAAATAGAAGAACATTTAATGATCATAGATTGGAAGAATCAATATCATCAAAATGACTATCTTACATAAACTACTCTATAAATTCAACTCAATTCCTATTCAAATTTAGGCAGCATTCTTCAAGAACTTTGAACGATCTATTATAAAGTGTGTGTAGAACCATAAAAGACCTGGGATATCCAAATTCATATTGAAGAAACAAGAACTGGGAAGCATTTATTACCTAGTTTGAATCTCTACTACAAAGACATTGTGATCAAAACAGCATGGTATAGGAACAAAGACACATTTTTTAGACAAATGGGACAGAATAGAATATCTTGTGACAACCCCCCCCAAGCATATGATCAACTAATCTTTGATAAAGAAGCCAAGAAATATGAAATGGAACAAAGACAGTCTCTTTAACAAATGGTGTTGAAACAATTGGATAACTATGTGTAAAAAATTAAATATTGATTCATATCTCACACCTTACACAAAAGTCTATTCAGATTGAAATAAAGACCTTGAGATTGGTTCAAAATTCATAAAGTTCATTGAGGAAAACATAGGAAAAACACTCCAAACCTTAGATCTCAAAGAAATCTTTAATGATAGGATGCCAAAGACAAGAGTTATGCATAAAACCTGAATAAATGGGACTACAACAAGCTAAAAAGTTTCTGTAAGGCAAATAAACAATGAAGCAAACAAAATAAAAAACACAGAGTAAAATCAGAATACAGGTAACTAAATGGAAAAAACATTTTTGCACTCAACATATCAGATAAGGTTTGATATCTAGGATACACAAAGTATTCACAAATGTTAACTCCACAAAACCCAAAATCCCCATAAAAATAAGGAGAAGCAAGGAACAGATATTTCTCTAAGGAAGACCAATAGATGGCCAATAGACACATGAAAAATGCTTATCATCACTTATTATTAGAAAAATACAAATCAAGACAGCAATGTGATATCTTAACATCAGTGAGGATGGCACATATCAAAATTACTAGGAACAATATCTGTTCACAGGGATGCAGTAAGAAAGAAATTCTCATCCACTGTTTGGAAATGCTGTCTGGTCCAACCCCTTTTAAGATTTTTAAATCTTAAAAGGACAGAAAATAAAGCAAAAATATGGTTTAAATTCACCTGAACAAAGGTGCTCAGGTAGGAAAGGTTTTTAATTTTTTTTTTATTTTTTCCTCTAACTGCCTCCTTTTGCCCATAGACTTAAAATGTGTCATTCAGATGCAAACTTAGATGTCTCCTGCAAAGTAGGATTTGATAGACACCTTCCATTGCCAAACAGGAAAGTAGAGGTGATAGTTCAGCAATAGATAAACAAACAAACAAACAATGAATAAATGAATGAATGAATAAATGTTAAGAACTCCCAGAGTAACTTGGAAGGAAGAAGACACTCTTAAATGAGAAAACCTTCCCTGAGATCTGAGACTAAGATACCACACACAATTTCCATCAAATTAAAATGCTGATAGAGAGGGTGGCAAACTGCTGGATGTTAGATCAAGTTTTAGTTTTCTTTGGTTTTACTTTCTGTCAGGGTTATTCCATCATAATCTATCAGGAAAAGCATTGCACTCACATCAAATCAAATTGTTAATGGAAAGGGTGGCAGGCTAAAGTACTCTTGATCAACTGCTAATTTTGTTTTATTCTTCTTCCTCTTACAGCTATTCTCTGAAATGAATAACTCTGCATTCAGAAGAGGTTTTTGAGAGAAGCTGGGCACTAAAACAGATTAAGATGAACGGAAGACACAGAAAACCATTATGTTCACAGAATAAACAGTTTTAGCCCTTTAATGTTATAATAAATGTATTTGGCTGATGTGCTCATTTCACCAAAAAAAGGTCCCCAGTCTGCTGTTGCTGGGGCCCTGTCAGGCCATAGATTCTAGAGTGACAAAAGGTTGTTGTTGGTGGTGGTGGTCAGTCCTGTTTATTCCGCTGCATACTTTCAATATTTATATTATAAATACAGGTTATGACTAGCCATATTCCCGATATTGAAAATGGGAAGAAATGAGCTTGGTGTTCTGAGAAATGTCAGACTTACTGATTTAGGGATCAAAGTAATCAATTTATTTAAGGATCAGAGAAGCAGCAGAGATCGGCTCCCTTCCCTACCCTGAATTTGATGGCCAAAGCTCTGGTTAAAAGGTGCCTGCGCTAACCTAGGACGGACCGCGGTTCGATCCCCCGGTTCCCCATATGGTCCCCCGTGCCTGCCAGGAGCGACTTCTGAGCAAATAGCCAGGAGTAACCCCTGAGCGTCACCGGGTGTGGCCCAAAAAACAAAACAAAACAAAACAAAAGTTTTTTGGGGCCAGAGCTGTGGCGCTAGAGGTAAGGCCTTGCAAGAACTAGCCTAGGAGGACTTCCATTTGATCCCCCATGTCTTCCCAAGCCAGGAGCAATTTCTGAGCACATAGCCAGGAGTAACCCCTGAGCATCAATGGGTGTGGCCCCAACACATAAACAAAACAACAAAATAACAAGTTTGTCAACTTTTCCCTGCTTCTTCTTTCTTAGCTATATTCCACCCATAGGAAATCTGTGCTAAGATGGAAAATTCAGACCTCTTACTGTCCTGTTGGAAAATGAGAATGGAGTATATTCAGGAGAAGTATGATGCAGACAATGAATGTCCATCCTAGGGTTTCTTTACACATTCTAATATAAAATTATCCTTCATATACTGATAGAAAGAAAAAATGAGACCACCTCCCTCCAAAAAACTTCTTTTTGATAAGCTGCTGACAAACTGAATGACATTTCACTGACTTTTGTGATAGGCTCTGTGGACCCTAAGACCATATATTACTAGACTATGTGCCTTGCTGGGTACTTATTTTCTGATTTTAAGTCTTAAAATAAAGCAATGAAAAGAAAAGAAAAACTGCAAATTATTTGAACCCTCCTATGCCTATGATGTAGTGAGAAGAAACAGCCTATAAAAGACAACAGAAATCAGTTAAGGAATTATGAAATTATACTGTTTGGAAGTTATGAATGATATATTCAAGGATTCATATATGAACGTCAAATAAATTATAAAAAATGTCAATCAATATTAACTGTTTCTCTACAAAGCTTTGCAGATCCCTCTTTAGATATGTCTTTTGTCCTCTCTCTTTCGAATTAGTAATGATTAGAACCCTTCTTCCTAAAAGAACTTCTTCCCTTCTGAGCTGTGGTTTCCTTCTAATGTAATTCACATGTTGTCTTTCTATCATGATGGTCTCAAAAACAATATTTGAAAAACTGCTTTGTTTAAGCACTGTAGTCACAAAATTGTTCAGTGTTGGGTTTGTATCATATAATGTACACCATCCTTCACCAATGCACTCTTCCATTACCATCACTAAAGCTCTAGGGCAGGCACATTGCTTCAATCTCTCTCTGTCTCTCTCTTGCTCTTTCCTTTAAGAACACTATGTTCAAAACCATTTACAGTGTTTTGGATCTCTTTGTCTAGAATGGATGACGTTGATCTCTAATTTTACAGGGATGGGCGGTTCCTGGAAACATATATGAGTTTTAAGGGTGTGATTGGGCCTGTGAAATCACAAACTAGAATAATTACAAAGGTAATTACATGACTGTTCTTATTCCCTTTCCTAAATAAGTGGCAGAGAGGGATGGTATAATTATATTCAAAATGAAATGGCAGATAGTAACTAATATTATTTATAAAAGTGTTTAGATATAAGATGCATACAATATGTAGGGCTGGGAAGAAGGATAATGTTTTGAAGTTTGCATTTTCTCATGAGAATGGGAAAAATCCCTTACATCTAAGGCATAGAGACCTGCAAACACTCCAAAAATGCTGCTGCTAAAAGTACTGTGATTCTGAGTAGCAAATACTAGAGGAGAAAAAGTAAAAAATTGTTTAAGGGAGAGATGTGTAGCTCTATGTTGATATTCCAGTCCATTTCCTACTTCACTTTGATCTCCCCTTCTTTCAGCCATCTGTATCCCCATAGGTTTGTTCCCCAGAATATCATTGAAGCTTCAAACTCCCAGTCCGAAAGAAAGCTTGTCAGTGGTTGCCCTGCAGAATTTTGATTAACCTTTGTATCAACAAAACCTCTGGGGATCTTTCTATTCCCTCCAATGTACCTCCTACAGAAGAGGTTCTTGATGAAGCAATTTAATTCTAGAGTCTATTCTTGATCCAGTCTAACCATCTATCTATATATTTATATACTACTTATCTATTTAAGTTTGGCAATAAGGCTAGAACTGCCTGTCTGATTTTGAATGTTCACACATGATACAACCCTAAACCACTTCTATCTAAAGCGCCCCTTTTTCTGTCTCCCCCCACCCCCTTTAGATGGTAGGGAAAGCTGCTTTGAAATATAGGTTTTGATCAATTTTATATTATCCCTTTGCCTGGTCTCTAATGTCTATTTCAAGGGATGTTTTAACACAGTAAGTTTTACAGCAGTTCATAACCGATAATGAAGACTTTTCCAGTACTATTTCTCCTCTGACACCTGAATTCCAAACTGAGATTTAAATATATAGTAATTATGAACGCTATCACAGACGAATATTAGATTAGAGTACAGAGTATATAAAACATCACAAATTCCTTTGTTAATGCTAAATCCCTAACCAAGGGAAGCTCAAAAAGGCATCCCTGGGTACTAGAAAAAGAAGTTCTTTCTCCTCTCTGCTCAGTGCATTTCACAGAGACTTTCTTTCTTTAAAAGAAAATGTAAAGAGAATATGCCAGCATCAAATAAAATTACTACTTTGTGTCCTATGGTTTCTGGCACAGTGGTTTGAGAAAATTTAAGTATTCTGAAGAAAGAATATTCAGTGGAAAATAACTCCTGATAGGTAAATAATACCAAACTTTAATCATTGTACTGTTTCAATTTAAAAACAAGTTCAGGGATAGCTCTGTTCTATTCACTCAGGAAAACAGTAATTTTAAATACAAAGCATACAGAAAAGCTTTCATCTATAGTCTTAGATTGGCAAGGCCAGCCATGAGCTTCAGAGTTGACTCAGATTTCTTTCAAGGATGGCAGGAGATTTTGATGTAATGCAACTGCAGTTTGAATATGCAACTACTTTGTCCAAAGCACTGATATTGACATTGTAAGGTTTTAGAAATCAAGATGGCAGAGAATTATCCCTGCCCTTAGAAAACAAGATATTTTGATTAAAAAATAAGAAATATATATATATGTATATATATATATATATATATATATATATAATACAGAAGCAGACTGAAAATGTAGTGAAATTGGATTTTCAAATGCAATCAAATGCAAGGGCTAGGTTTTCAATTTCATGGAGCCAATTAAGGCAAATTGCACTGTCTGTCAACATTTTCCTTGAAATGTCTTTCAATCTGGAAAGCAGGACTCCAGAAATGCTCAGAATCAAGGACAGGTCTTGTCTTCACTTGGAGCACAGGCTTTTCCTCAGCAAGGTAGATGTAGCCCTGAGGTTGACTCTGCACTGGTGTGCAAAAGAGAGTTGAGATGAAGAAATGGGAATGAGAAAGAAAGGAGAAATACTGCATTAGAGATTGAGTCAGTCATATTTTTTGAGTATCTGAAGAATTTGGAAGCTAGGTATTAAAGAGAAATGCATCATCCTTGAACATCTCTGACAGTTCATATGCTCCAAAAACTGAAACTGAGTTAATGATGTTTTGAGGTCATAGACATCTACAAGATTGTCATGACGTTCTATATATGATGATGAAACCTTGAAATAACATTATTTCTACTGTGGGAAGGGAGACTATTCAGAGTCATTCCACTGGATTTCAGAGATTAGAGGGTATTTATTTGGTTCATTCTTTTAGATTTTGGCCTCTTACCCCATATCTGAGTCCTTTCTTCTTTCTTCCAACATGGTGGACTTACTAACAAATAAAGCTACTCTTTTGAAAGACAACATCAGCCGTATTTTATTACCACTACTATTTAACAGACTCTACAATTTCTGAGAATATCATTAACTGAGGTTTCAATGCACCGAACATGCAGAGAAAGTGAAATAGCAAATGTAGTTGTGAGACCTTTATTCCTCAACACAGTAATGGCTTAACACTTTGGCATTAATTCCATTTGTCAAACTGTAAGATAAATACACATCAGACACTTTCCCAGCATTTATTCAGAGGGCAGACAGTGAAGACCACTATTTAAATGGAAAATGTTTTCATTTGTTTTTGAAAACAAAGCGTAGCTTCACAATCCATAAAAGCATGCCAGTCTTTTAAAGGTTCAACATAATTTCCCCAACAATATGACTGCTAAATAGGATTAATCTCCTGGTCATAATAAGCATCGTATTTCTACAGTCGTACAAATCTTATCCCAAAGTAAATGTATCATAATGTCTAGAAATCAAAAGTCAAAGTACCCAACACCCATATGTCCCCTATGTATAAGGGGTTCTATTCCTCTCTATTAGGATTTTAATGTGATTCTCCAATTTTGTTTTTGTTTTTGTTTTTGGGTCACACCCGGCAGTGCTCAGGGGTTACTCCTGGCTCCATGCTCAGAAATTGCTCCTGGCAGGCACGGGGGACCATATGGGGCACTGGGATTCGAACCGATGACCTTTTGCATGAAAGGCAAATGCCTTACCTCCATGCTATCTCCCGGGCCCCGATTCTCCAATTTCTTTTTCTTTTTTTTAGTTTAAGAACTTTTATTTATTTTTTTTCTTTTAAAATTTTATTTATTTGAAATTTTTTTAATTATTTTTTTATTTTTTAATCATAGTGGTTTACATGATATTCACAGTAATATTCCATTTACAAATAAACATTGAATCAGGGGAATTCCCATCACCAAGTTGTTCTCCCTCCACCTCCATACCCATTCTGCCTCCCAAGTCCTCCACCCTCTCCCCAGGGACTTCTAGATTGAGTGACTCCCTCTGTTTCTGGTTTATCACCTGGTGATCTTATATCTGATTGGGCTTGGTGTCTCCATTGCTTCTCCCTCTGATTGGGAAGCAGGTTTAGGGAGATCGAGTTTTGTGGTTTTGTTTGGAGAAGAGTACCGTAATAGAGTGGGGTAAATATTAAGTATGCCTACAATGGGCAGAGTCCTTCTAGCAGTTCTCATCCTCCGTTTGAGAGAAGGGGAAAAGAAAAGGTGAAACACCACAACATACATTCATCTTAAGTATAGGACCGGTATAATACTACCTCTTTATTTTCCATTCCAGTTCTTTATTTTTTACTTCAGTTTTTAAAATCTTTATTAACCATTGTGACCAAATATATTTTATTTATATTTTTGTCTTTTTTGGACTTGTGACTTGTCTCTCTGATCTCCTTGTTCCTCCCTCAAATACACCAACAATATAATGGAGCACCATCTCTCCCTGCAAAGGCGCACTAAAAAAAGGGGAAATTACACGAATGTAAACAAGCTCTTATCCACTAGGGATCGGAACTCATACTTATTTACAATACATGGGAAGCTCCCACCTGGAAAATGTGTCATGTGGACCTATCATAGACCCCAGGAAATTAGACACCAACTGTTCAGCCTAGAATCCTGAATCCCAGATATAGAAATGACACAGTTCTGCTCAACAGCTCCAGGAACCAAATCCCATCCGGGACAGTCTGAATTCTGCTCAAACGC
>PVKC010023266.1:0-17343 GCA_004027635.1 Crocidura indochinensis
GCACAGTGGTAGGGCATTTGCCTTGCACAAAGCCAACCCAGGACAAAGGGTGGTTTGAAGCCTGGCATCCCACATGATCCCCAGAGCCAGTCAGCCACGATTTCTGAGTGCAGAGCCAGGAGTAACATCTGAGCGCCGCCACTGGGTGTGACCCCCACAGGAAAAATAAAGGGAAAAAAAAAGAATTAACTCCTGAACATTACCAGAGTGTGGCACCAAAACAAATGAAAAACAACAAAAGAAAAATTTGAAGGAGGAACAGAGGCTAAGGGACTTGCCTCACATGTAGAGCTAAGATTGATGATGCCCAGCAATACAGATGGCCCCTTGAGTACCACCAAGAGTAATGTCTGGACAGGAGGTAAGCCCTGAACCGAGTCAGGTGTAGCCCAATCTTCCCCCCAAGAAAAGTGCTTGCAGGCATTCTTAAAATGTGAGCAAGGAGGCCTAAAATGAGGGAAAACCTCTCCAAAATTCTCCCTGCAGCTACTGGCTGCCACCACAGACTCAGAACATCAGTGTTGCTTGCAAATAGGTGTCCCTGTTCAGGACTCAGGAGTCAATTAGGTATGTGGCATGGCATAAAAAGCATTTTCAGTGGCTTCATTAGTATACAGGGCTACCTGAAGAGCAGGAAAAAATTGACCAAACTCTTGCCAGAGTCATATATTCTTCTGGAACACTATTGTCAATAATGGAAAATGCGTACTGCAGGAAGTTTGCAAATTACAAAGACCATCATACTATTTGCCCAGCAGCATCTTTGAGCAACCAAGAGAATGGATAATGGGATATGTATGGGTAAGGAAGAATTGACAGTGCACAGAGTCTTGCATTCCTATAGATAGAGGGACAGATGAGCAGCAAGTCACTATCAACCCCCAAGACACTATAGCCTCCACCCTAAAAGAAACAAGCAGAAAGCATAGCATAGAATTGGGAGGAAGCAACTACATGGCAGGACTTACACTTACAAATATATGAGTGTTATTATGTGAGAACTGGGAAGCAGTAAAAAAAAAATGTTTTTTTTGTGCTCTTGATAATGCCGGTAACAGGTCAACTACACTTGGGTTCCTGAATATGTCACACTCCTCATAGGTGACTGAGCATTTCATATTAGAAACTTGCTTCTTAAAATTATAAAGATTTTTGGCCACACCCAGCAGCGTTCAGGGGTTACTCCTGGCTCTGCACTCAGAAATGGCGCCTGGCTTGGGGGACCATTTGGGATGCTGGGGATCGAACCTGGGTTCATCCCAGGTCAGTCACATGCAAAGCAAATGCCCTACTGCTGTGTTATTGCTCTGGCCCAAGATTTTTTTCCCCCATTCCACAGCCCAAAATTTTTTTAATATGGAACGCTTCATGAATTTGCATGTCATCCTTGCTTAGGGGCCATGCTAATCTCTGTATCATGCCAATTTTATTTTATGTGCTGCCAAAGCGAGCACAAGATTTTATTTATTTATTTTTAGTTTTTTGAGCCACACCCGGTGATGCTCAGGGGTTACTCCTGGCTATTCACTCAGAAATCGCTCCTGGCTTGGGGGACCATATGCAATGTTGGGGGTCGAACCACAGTCTGTCCTATTTTAACCACATGCAAGGCAAACAGCTTACTGCTGTGCTACTGCTCCAGCCCCAAGATTTTATTTATTTATTTGTTTGTTTGTTTTTTGAACACATGTGATGAAACTCAAGGGTTACTCTGGGCTCTGTACTCAAGAATTACTCTTTTTGTTTTGTTTTTGGATCATACCCGGCAGCGCTCAGGGGTTATTCTTGGTTCTATGTTCAGAAATTGCTCCTGGCAGACTTGGGGGATCATATAGGATGCCAGGATTCAAACCACCATCCTTTGGCGTGCAAGGAAAATGCCCTACCTCCATGCTATCTCTCTGGCCCCTCAAGAATTACTCTTGGTGGTGCTTGGGAGATCTATGAGATATTAGGGATCAAACCCAGGTCATCTGCTTGTAAGTCAAGTGCCCTAGCTACTGTACTGTCTCTCCAGCCCATAAATTATAAAGATCTTAAAGATGAAAGAGACAATGAGATGAAGAATCTAACCACCCTTTTTTTTTTAAGTTGGGAAAATGGCTCTTCTATCCCTATAGAGAGGGAGTTAATGCCAGTGGTCAAGTCATGCCTTAGATGGTATGAAGCCAGTTTACAGTTTATTTAATAAATAAATAAAAAGGAAAGGTGAAGTAATTACTTAGCAAGAAAAGTCTGATGTTGTCTCTGCTGTCACTAAGGCTGGGCAAGAAAAACAGGACACAAAGAAAAAAATACTGATGCTGAAAGTCTGTAGTAAAACTCCATGGAGTGGAGTATTAATCTCCTTTGAGAGTTTTCTGAAAAACAAAGAGCCTCTTGGAGAAACAGTAGTAGTTGAGAATCTTAAAAGTCCCCAGAAGTGTTGGAAGCACTGTACTTGATGAGAATGCCTCCTCAGTTCAACTGCAGAAGTCCCTAAAGATTCTAAAGCCAATTTCTTCAGCAATCACTACATCTGAATCAGACAGTGCACTTTTGTCAGACATTCCTTACCAAATGGGCCAGAGCAAATCAATGGTTCTGGAGAATCTAAGTGCAGTTTCTCTTGCAAGTACAGAGAAAAGCAAAGGGAATGACTTTATTAAGAAATTAGAAAAATTTGTTAACCAGATAATTTATGCTACTTGGTCAGGCTCTAGGGTCAGGCCAGGTGTATACCTGTACCTGGACTAGGAGCACCCACTGACAACTGTACTTTGTTTGCCAGGCACTGTCCAAAATATCACTATGTGTCTGAGTTAATTTATTTTTATTTTTTATTGTTTAAACTTTTTCATCCCCCACCCCCTGGATTCAGTCAGACTTTACTTAGGGAAATGGAAAGGAAGGGAGAGTAAGGTTGAGAAGCTCCCAAACAAGTATTGATCTCCTAACCATGCATTCCTTTATGAGCTCACTTAGTTTTCATAGCAATCTTTGTAGCTCATATGCTTATCATCTCTATTTGACAAGAAAACAGCTGAAACTCAGAGGGGCTAAGGATTAAGTCCAAGGATTTGCAGCTAGGGGCCAGAGTGATAATACAGCAGATAAGATGTTTGTTTTGCATGACATATCCCATATAATGCCCAAGCCTTTCAGGAGTGATCTTTGAGCACAGAGTCAGGAGTAAGTAATTTCTGGGTACTGTTGGGTGTTGCCCCCCCACAGAAAAACCAGAAACAATTGTGCAGCTAGTTGGTGCCAGAACCCGTAAAACAGAAAAACAGGAATTCTTGTGAGTTGAGGCCAGAAAAAAAAACTCAAATACTATAGGTCCAGAAAATAGATATCTGGTATCAATCCAGGAAAACAACTTGGGATTCTGCTAGACAAATCCCATTACAGGACACTTTGTCATATCATTTCCTTTTTCCTGTCACATCATTTTCATACATGTTTCAGCTTCTTTCATTTTCTACAGGAGGGGTTTTAAGTGGGGTTCTTTGATCCCACAGCACTGCACAGACATGCTTCAGGGAGTCTGCATTGGGAAGCAATATATAGAATATGATAGATACATGCATGTAATGTCTAGATGGCTTTATCTTAAAAGTATTCATGACTCAGAGGCTAGAGTGATAGTATAGCAGTTAAGACATTTGCCTTGCACATGGCTGACCCACATGCAGTCCTGATCCATATGGTGCCCTGAGCCCACCAGGAGTGGTCCCTGAGCACAGAGCCTGGAGTAAGACCTGAGAACTATTAGATGTGGCCCCAAATTAACAACAAAAACATGTTTTTATGACTCAAAGATTAAGCACTGCTTATAAAAGACCCCCCCAAAGTCTTTGTGCTTTATATAGAAAAACACTGATTTGTTTGAAATTACTTAAATTATATCAATAAACAAGACCATACAAAACACACACACACACACACACACACACACACACACACACATACACCCCCACACACACATACACACAGGAGGAGCAGAGAGCGTTATCTCAAGTTAAGGGAAATGCAAACCTTCGGTGATCAGGGAAATAAAAAGAGAAGCTGCCACAGCAGCAGAGGCCACTGCTAGTGATAGTCCCAACATTGGCACTTAAAGGACACAGATTTATATGGCAAAAGTGATAGTCAATGAGTTCAGAGATGCTTTTCCTCAGCATCTTTCTCTGAAAATGAGCACTTTTGCTCTCTATTTGACACTCAGGAGAACCCTAAGGCCAGAAAACATAACTCTTGCTTTACTATCCTATCCTCAAGATTTTGTCTGCTTATCAGAAGGTAGCAAAAAAATGGAGATATTAGATTTCCTCAAGGTTGGCACACTGGGCCTGCCTTTGACACAAACATTTATAAGCCTGAAAAATGGCAGGTATTAAACGCATAATTCCACGTACATTTACATCTCTGGTGTCCATTCGGATCACCAAGAACCAACCCAGACATTAAGAGACCCCACCCCCCAAATCTCTAAGAGATCCTATCTAAGGAGGAAGAGAGTTTCTCCTATTTAATATGGTTCCTTACTTTCAAACTACAAGCCACCTTAAAAGATTCCTCTTGGGTCAGAGAGCCTCTTGCTGTAGGGCCCCCAGCCTTGTCTGCTCTTCTCCACTGAGGGAACTGTGTCCCAGCTCAGAGTGGCTACTCTGGCATCTGCCAACAGCTAGCTCTTTGTGTACTAGGCAGAGATGCTGGTGTGATGCTGTCTGTAACTGTATGTCTGGGTGAGGTTTACACCTCGACAGCCAATCCACTGGACTCAATCAATCAGTTCTGGGTTTCCACCTCATCTCCCAGCCCGCTCCCTGAGCTGTTGAAGAAGAGGTGGGTGTAGTCTTTCTGGCCTAGAAATCAAGGAGAAGGCTGTCCCGGCTGGAATTGCAGCTTAGGGGCTTTGGGGAAAGTCTAGAGCAAGCTGGGAAAGAAATACATTTGCAATGGCCGATCTTCTTGTACAAAGTGGGCTTTGCAGGGACGGACAGAGGCTCAGAGCTAAGGGCCTGCATCCCCACCCAACCTTCCTCTTCTTTTACTTGACCTTTTCTGATTCCATACGCACTTCGCAAATGCGGGTTGGAATTGGGCATATGGCCAGAGGCTAGGTCCAGCCAGACTCATCGCTGGCTGAGAGCGAGCCCCCACGCTGGGTGGGCAGAGGTTAAGCCTGTTTGCACTGCCTCCTGATCCTTCAGGGCTCCCAGTTCCTCTCGGGCTTTATTTCCTTCTCTGAGAGCACTGAATTGTCAGCTCTAATCCTTCCGAAAGCGCAGCGTTTTTCAGGCGCTCTGTGTAAGTGAAACCCTAATCCCAAGGAAAACGGCCACTTAAGCTGCTGGGGCATTAGGCTGCGCGCGCGCCTGCGGCAGGATTTCCTCCTCCCGCCCGCCAGCCCAGCGCGCCACCGCGGGAGGAGAGGCAGGATTCCAGGTTGAAGGCACGCAAAGCCCTCCGCCAGGGAACAATAGTGGCAGGGCTCACCTCCAAAGCTCGGGCTGCAAAGGCGATGGCTTCTTTGTCCTGAGGCTACAGCTATTAGTGGAGGAAGCAAAGATTCTGATCCCCCTGCCAGAGACTGGGGCTTGCCTGCCTGTCTACCTGTCACGGATTGGGGTAGTGGAGGAGTGGGGTGGTGTTGCTCATCCAGGTGGCTTTGAGACCACCAAGACACTTTCGAACCCAATCCACATGCATTGGGACACCACGATTTGGGATTTATGGCCATTCATACTTGGTTTTTCTTCACCAGTCTTTCCTTCTTAGAAAGTGTTTAGTAGTAGAGTATTTGTGAGGCCCTGGCTTCCATCCCAGCATTGGAAGAAATAAAATAAATAAATAAATAAACCATACAACAACCAACTAACCAAACAAACAAACCCACCAAGACTATGTATGGGGTCAAGGATCTAGCTCAAAGGAACTATGCACCTGAAAACTTCAAGTTTGATTCCTGGCACTGCTTGGTCTCCAAGTTGCAAAGAACAGGGAGTAATTCTTGACCACCACTGGGGGTACTCCCTCCAAAAAAGAAAGTGCCCAGTAAAGAGATACGGAAATTTAAAGCCAGCACTACTTCTTTTGGCTAATGCTTATTGGGGATGCTCGTAGCTGCTGAAAGGGTTCATAAAACTACCCTATAACTAGCCAATTAGAAAAGCAGTGCTCAGAGTTTTGTCCATGGCAGTGCTTTGTAACTTGAGTTCACTACTTAATGCCCTTGAAATAAAAACCATTGAGTTCTTTACAATGCCAGGGAACAAACAAGTGGCCTCACACACGCATGCCAAGTGCACTACCACTAACCTTCTTTCCCTTTCCCTCAAACATATATTAGTTCAAATTCAGACTGATCCTTTCTCCTGGCTTCCTAAGTCATTCCTGCTGTAAAGGAAATGGTGCTTCTTGTTGGCATTCTCAGTTTGGGGTTTGGTGAATGGAGAGAAGAGAGGAGAGTCAAGGTAATCGATCACAGTGGAGCTTAGCTAGGACTGCAGAACTACACCCTGCTAGATGTCCCTGAACCCTTCATATTTCCTAATCCTTCCCATGACTCTTCTTTTCTTTGCAGCTCCATTCCTAGACCAGGCCCTCTGCATGAGGCTCCCTGCAGGAAAGAACTGACAGGATGGCCAATGGGGCTGGGCTGGAGATTGGGGTGATGCTGTTTCATTCTGCTCAAATTTGACCTGACTTCCCCATCCTAGAATGGATTACTGTCCCTTCTTTTCAATATCCTTTCCCTCTAGAGGTGGAAGAGATAAAAGAGCAGTGAAAGAGACTGGAGCCAATGACTCCTTAGGATGCAGGCCTGGGTGCCCACATTATCTGTCAATGTCTCATTGCTATGGAAATGCCCTCATAACTAAATCAGAGTCAGGTCTAGGGCAGCAGATCCTCAGGGATATATATGGGATCCTCGGGGAAGCTTGAGGAGGGTAGCCTCAGTCCCCTGGGCCTTCCCAGCCTCCACAAAGCGTAGGGGTCCTGGGTTCTGAGAACTGTCCTCTGCCTGGTTCAGTCTCACCTTGAAGAGCTCTCCTTTAAAGTTGGAGAGGAACGCTGCCATTTGTACCCTAAATTCCTCTCACTAATTAGGGCTTTGAGCCCACAGACAAGGTTAGGAGAATCCCAGCCTTCTTCAGAAACATTTCTCAGCCTTTATTGCATCTCCCCCCCCCCCCCCACCCCAAGGCTAGACAAGGACTAAGCTGGTACTTTTATGGGAGGGGATTGTTTACTACAGGAAAGAAGCAGTTCCTAAGGGTTCTCAGGACTTGCTGAGCAGCAGGAGGAGGATCCAGGGCCCACACCTCCATCTGCTAAAAGGCCAATTTTATCAGCCATAGATGTGGACAAGAAGTCTGAGCTCCTGCCTGTGTTCTCAAAACTCTCTGTGCTCCAGGCCTCTGGAAACCTGGGGCCAGCCCTTGTTCTCAGCTTTGAACATTGCCTTCCCAGCTGCCAGGACTTCTGCTGAATTTGCAGCTTCCTCTGCTTCTACTCTTTCTTGGCCATCTCCCTCTCAGGCAGCGTCCACATCAGCATCTTATCGAGAGACTCCTTCCAAGCAGCTATCTCGAAGCACCAAGCAATGTTTCCCTCAAGATCTTAGAAAATAAAAAAAAAAAAGTGACTCACTTTCTCTCCTACCCCAGACCCCAGGAAGGGGGAGGAGGAAAACTCAAGACTTTCTGTCTTGTCCCTTGTCTCCAACAATTCAGAATTATTTAAAAAAAAAAAAAAGTAGAGATTCTGTGCTAGATTCAACTTCTTGGGAGTGTCGGTTCTGCTTTTAGTTCTGCTTTTAGCTCCTTCTCTCTCTCTCTCTCTCTCTCTCTCTCTCTCTCTCTCTCTCTCTCTCTCTCTCTCTGCCACCCCTGGACCTTTAAGTGATAAGCCAAAAGCACAGGCTTCATTGTCATCCTTTCTTGGTTTCTATTATCTGCCCACTTGCCAAACCGAGGTAGACAAGGGATGCTTTGTGATACAAAACATATGGATACTTGTCTTGAATCATTCTAGAATATGAAACAGGATTACTTTAGAAATGTATTTGAATTGTTTTATTATCTCCAGGATTTTGTTTTTTATTTTGGCTTTTGGTTTTTGGGCCACACTTGGTGACACTCAGGAGTTACTCCTGGCTATACGCTCAGAAATCACTCCTGGCTTAGGGGAACCATATGGAATGATGGGGGATTGACTGTGGTCTGTCCTAGGTCAGCCATGTGCAAGACAAACGCCCTATCTCTGCGTCACCGCTCCAGTTCCTATCTTCAGTTTCTGGGGGTGGGGGACTGTCCTATTTATTGTTTCTGCATAGTCTCTCTCCCTCATGATGGCTTTCTTACGTGCATAGTTTTTTTTATAAGGTCTTCTTTAGTGGTGACATGGTTGCAGGGATCTCCAATCGTGGAGTGTGGAAGAGCTTTCCTGAGATTTGCTCTTATTCCTGCTGGGGTGTCAAAGTAGCTCTTTATACTAGATATTTATTTATTTGTTTATGGGTTTGGGGGGGCAACCCTGGTGGTACTCAGAGCTTACTCCTGGCTTTATGCTCAGAGATCACTCCTGGAGATGCTCAAAGAACTGTATGGGGTACAAGACAAGAGCCCTACACAATATTTTCTTTCTCTTTTGGAGGGTACATCGGTGGTACTCTGTATTATTCCTGGCTCTGCACTCAGGGATCATTCCGTGGGCTCAGAGGACCATCTGGGATGCCAGGAATTGGACTGGTTCTGCTGTGTGAAGGCAAGCATCCTACCTGCTGTACTATCACTCTGTCCCCTATGCTGCATATTTTCTTAGGCAAGTTCTTGGCAGTGGTTCCTTCCATGTACTCCTGGGATAAACTAGAATTAGAACCAGTCTTGGGGGCCACTTTTCTCTTGAAGACACTGCTCTCTCTTGCTTCCTAGGACTTGTTTGGGTTCCTGTCACCACAGTCCAGCTCCCAATGTTTTGCTCTCTACTGGACTCCATAGGAGCAAAGCAACATGTAAACCTCCTACTTCTCATGGACCCAAGGTTGCATCTCCTAGATGGCTTGTGACAACCCAGACCCCACTTCCCATTCAGAGTCTGGATTGATAGGTGCTAGCAGTTCCCACAGAGTGACCCAACCTGAGTCACCTCTATTTTTAGCACCTAAGCATGACATTTATCCACACACAAATGATACTAGTCATTCTATTGTATCTGCCGGTGTTTGGGTGTGTTCAACCTGCCTGGCTTCTGGACATCTATCTCTCTCGGGCTGAAATTAGAGTGGTGGGAATCACTCTTGTCCAAAGCTCTCCCAGGGCTATGAGTGCTCCAGGATCCCCCACTCCTCACCCCACCTAGGGTCAGTAGAATCTGGGCTGCTTCCCTGACTTCCCCCCACAGCATGTGCCCCATGAGGGAAGGAAAACTCCTTATGCCTTCAGAATAGACAGTAAAGGACTGATGGACTCTGGGAAAACTCAGAAGCATCCCTGAATGACATGGAAATATGTGAACCTACAGCTCCTTTGCTCCTAGATCACATGGTAGAGAGTGAAGGTAAGGCCGAGGAAAGTGGGCTCTTTCTTGTGTAGGACAGGAACCTCAAAGGGATGAAGGCACACAGAGGGGCCAGACACTGCTGAAGAGAGAGCCCTTGCCTGGAGCTTCCTAGAACTGCTCAGTGTGGGGAAGAAGGTGGTAGAAGGCACCAACAACAGCTAACCAACCCGAGGAAACTGGGGACGCAGAGCCCCTGACCCACTCTCTCCTCTTGCTGGTTCCCCTCTCCTTATCACTTAGGAGAGACTCGGCTCTGTTCCAGACCAGCAGCCTAGAGCAGTGGGCTGGAGAGAAGAGATGCCACTGAGCTCCAGCAGCCCAGCGGCGGAAGGGAAAGTGGGTGATAAATTTAAATAACCAGCTTGACTTGGCAGCTTGCTGAGTTGTGAGGCAGTGAAATTAAAATCTTGGTAGAACTTGCAAACACCACAGAGAAAAAATCCGTCTTTCACCTTGGTTCCATGAAGGCAGGTGGGGAGGGAAGGCTGTGGGCCAGAGCGCTGTGCCTCTGGTGGCCACCCTAGCTTGCACCCTGATTAGTTGTGTCCTGGCCTACTGGGTCCCACCCTCCCCACCACACAATAGTCCAGGCGCCCCTCTCCTCTCAGTCCTGACCTTGTGGAACAGCTGCATCAAGTGGCTGGTGAAGTTTGAAATCAGCCTCCAGTGCCAGGAGGTGGCAGGAATATCAATAAGGTTGGACTGGGGCATTCCAGGCTCACAGGACAGGTCTGCAGCTATGCTTAGCCACTGGTCCTGATGCAAGAAGGTCAGCTAGGGCCTGAGATGCGGGGCTGCAGCGTGCTACTGAAGCATCTTTGTACACCCATGCCCAGTGCTGGGCATATTGAAGCCCCTAAACTCCCCACTTCAGCACTCCTAGTCAGTTACCTATTAGAAAAAGCTCCGTTTACTTACATTGCCACCAAGTTCCTTCATAAACTTTGTCTCCCCTACAGAAACTTTGTCTGTCAGGGAAATTTCTACAACTCTACTCAAAACCTCTCCCCAATCCCAGTTGTGCTTAGAACCCTGTCCTCATAGATGCCAACATCTTTCTAGAACTCACCCTAAGTCCACTACTCTTGCTTGGCTCTGTCCTTGCATCCGAATCACTTGCTCCCCACAAAGTCCCTAATCAAATGCTCACCCCTCCCCATACTGGAGTCAGTCCTGGATGGTCCATAGCATCTCTGGGTGCTGCCCTGTTTCTCACCTTGACAGTACCTCCAGCAAATTCTGTTTGTCCCCACAATAAACACATCATGAATCATTCATCTTTAATAGATTATGCAAATGAGGAGGACATAAAATCAACAAAGATCAATAACTGCAGCCGTTTAATTGCCAGCAAAAAACATTTTAAGAATGAGCATAATCTGCAGCCCTTTCTCCAGTAATGGCACCATTAATTCGCACAGTGGATCCTGGCCTAAGTGCAGGGGACTCGTTCCCTGCCCCCACCCCGCCCTGCCCCCACCTTTCCCTCCACACACTTCTCTCTTTTTGGTAATTTCCAGTTTCTGAGCGAGTTTCCCCGTCATTACCACTGGTGAACAGCTCCGAATGTTAATGGTTCTGCTTTTGTTACTCCTCGCTTGATTGAAATGTCGCATACAGATTGAGATGTTAGTGCTAACTTGCCACCTGGGAATGTCAAGCTGGGTCTGAAATGAACTTTTCTCACACTTGGATCCAGATGGATCAGCCGGAGATGTTCCCAGGCTGAGCTGGGACTGTTCCAGGGCCATGGGGGGGAGATGGGGGATGGTGGTACTCAAGGTGGAGGCACTTTTCTGCACTAGCTCAAGTTCTCTGCAGTCGGAAGGAAGCCTACCCTGAAGCTCCAGCTCTCCAGTCTAGGAAGTCCCTACTTTCTAGACTCTGGCCTGGGCATAGGAAAGCACAGCTGGAGCAAAGACTTCTGGGTTTTTGTTTACCAGTGAGCCGCCTTTGGGTAGGGACCACTGAAGCTCCCAGAACATCAGGAGAAAGGAGGCCTGGCCTTGGCCATCACTGCTCTGCTTTGGGTCAAGGTTACCAACTGAGAGTGTTGAAGTTGGACTACTGAGGGTTTATGCCAATGGCCAGATGGTACCAGGCTCTGTTCAGATCCACCTAACCCCTCTAAAGTTGCCACCTCTCCAAATTACAGCCAGTTCTTCCAACACTTCTGGACCTCAACCTCTGATTGCCAAGTCAAAGAGTTTTCTCAGTTCTGTCCGGGCTGGAAATGGTTGTGCCAGGGGACTCCCTAGAAGAGGACCTGGGAAACTCACTGATTGTAGGGCTCTCCCGAGTCCCCCATGTGGAGCCCCTGTAGGGCTCAGAAAAGTGGTGAGATGGAACCAGGACCCTGTGCCACGGTGGGCCAGGCCCATCCCTCTCCTGCTCGGTCCCTAGGCCATCCCCGTGCTCGGCAGGTAACGCCTCAGTGTCTCCTAATCCCCACCGAGACTCTTCTCCATCATTTTGTCTCCCAAGGAACAAACGGCACATTGGCTTTAGTGTCTCCAGAATAATTAGGTGAATTTTAATAACACCTCAATGTGTGTCTCTCCCACTTGGGCACTTCCCTGGCCCGGAAATCCTTCTACAGTGCCAGGCACCTTCTAGAGCCCAAAACATTGTCACCTGAAGCAATGTCAGGTGCCCAGCCCTGCCCACACTGCCCTGTAGCCTCCTCCACTCCAGCAGTCCCTGCTGCCTTAAACCTCAGGTGCAGCTGGAAATGGGTCCTTCCCCGCATTGTGCTACAGACAGTCTTGATCCCAGACTTAAAGTGAAGTATGGTCTCAGGTGACTTCTTTGGGAAGCAGTGGAAGGAATAATTGGGCTTAGCTACAATCCCAGAGCTGGGTGCCAGAGCTACAACTACCCTGGCCACCCAGGAATGAAGAGCAGCCCTCCTAGGAATGTGAGGACAGGAGTGCGGCTGAGCATAGGCCTTCAGGCTCCCTGCTGGCCAACCTGGCCAGATTGTCAGCACACACTGCCACAGTGAAGCCTAATTCTGGGCACCATGGTGGAGGCAAGAGGAATAACAGGGTGGGAGAAGAGGGAGAAGAGACAGAGAAGGACAGGGAAAGGGAGAGAACGAGAGAGGGACAGAGTGACCGGGAGAAATAGAAGGAGCCAGCAGTAACCTCTGACTTGGACCTTTCCAGGCAAACCCTTGATCACTTATTGTTTTTTTCTCTACCATCTGCACATCTGTTCTGAAAGCACCCTGGTCTTAGAAGGGTCAAGGGCTCTGCAAATATCACGGCAAGGGGCCCACTTGTCACACACCACATCCCAGATGGCCTGGGCCTAGGCCCTTCACCCAGAGCAGCGCCCCATCCTCTCAGAAGTCCCCTTACCGGTCACCACGGGGTATGTCTGTGCGCCTGACACGTTGCTTCCCAGCTCAGGGTTGGTGGAGGCAGATAGACTGGACTTGACTTCATCGAGCCCAGGGGTCAGGGCCGGAAGGGAGTACTCATTCCCCTGAGGAGAGACCACAGACAGCACGTCACAGCAGAGCAGAGAAAGGGTCCAGGCGCCCTGTGCAGATGGGGAGGAGGAACAGGGGCGTCCTCCCAGATGGGGTAGCAGGAGATGGCCAGCTGAGGAGGGCGAGTGGGAGGGGCAGCAGGCGAGGAGCTGCTGTGGGGATGTGTGTGCAGTTGGAGGTGTGGCCTATACATTATGGTCACTAACTCAGGCACCTTGAACTGTGCAGCATCTTCACCTTAAAAGCCCAAGAGTGGATCTGGGGATCCCTCCCATGCAGAGAGGCAATGGGTGCTCTCAGGGATCACAGGAGAGAGAGATTGGGGGAAGAGGGGCGTACCATGACATGACGTCAGACACAAGAGCACAAGAGGGCCTGATGGGGCCTCCAGCCTGGCACTGCTGGGCTGCTCCCCGGGTGCTAGCGCCCCTTTTTAAAAAATAAACAAAGACGGCCCCGTGGGCCCCTCACGCTCTGCTTGTGCACTGGGGTATGAAATTGGGGAGGGGGAGAGTCCACATGGCTAACAGAAGGGTGGGAGGGGGCCGTCATCGAGTCTGAAAGGGTGTCCTGCCCGAAACACTCGGGTAATTGCCTTTTTATTGCAGTCGCCGCCAAGCCAGACCCCTGAGCCGGGCAACCCCAGAGCCTGCACAAAGCAGGAAAAGTTGTTCTGATTAATATTACGTTAAATTAAAACTGATTTTCTGCTCTTTCGGGTCCGTTTTTTTCCCCTTCCACTTCCTGACCCCCCCAGGACCCCCTCCCTGTCCTGGCTGGACGGGATTGCCTCGTCATTTCCAATTCCTTCTCGTATTGATCTTCCTGTAGAAATCAGTTTTGTAATTAGCTGCAAATTAGGCCTTCTACTGGGGGTGAAGCTGCCCCCTGATTTATCACCAGAGTAATTCGCTGTGATCGGAGAGAAATTAAAATGAACTCAATTAGGCTTCGGATTTGCTTTATGGGCCCTGCTCCGAGTTTCAGGGGGAAAAATGACTGTGCTGGTGTTTAATAGTCTAATGAAAGTAAATAAAGGTTATTCATTGTAATACAGCCGGGGACTCTGGGAGGGCGCTCCGTGCCGCCCGCCTCGGCCGGCTCCTCCTTTGTTGGTTTATGGCTCAGGGCACCTTAAAAAGACTTTTGATTTTTGTTTTATGAAGACAAACAGCTTATGGGATAAAAGGACGGGCGGGGAGAACGGCGAGTGGCTGAGAACTGCTGGAGTCCTGGCGGAACTGGGCCATGCGGAGCAGGGGCAGCGCCAGAAGTGGAGCGTGCGCGCCTGCGTGTGCACATGTGTACATGAGCGCGCGTGTGTGCACACGTGTTGTATGTGCGTGTGCGCACGCAAGTGCAAACAGGCTGCAGACCTGGAGGGGTGGGAGGAACGAGTATCTGTCAGTGGGAGAGGCGGGACTGAAGGAGGCAGGGCTGGGGAAGGGGGACACAGTGACCTGCTGGCAGCTGGGGGCCTTGCCTGAGGCCTGTGGGCTTTCAGGAGAGCAGAGGGGTGTAAAGGAATGTAAACAGGTACTCCCAGGGAAATGGGAAGGTCAAGAGATGGTTTTCTTGCTATGTATAGGAGCCTCTTGCCAGGTAGCAGTCAGTCTCCCGGGGTTCACACTGCACTGCTGACATGAAAGTAGAAGGGCAACATGGCTGACATAGACTTTTGGCATGACCCTGAGGATATTCAGGCTAGAGCTGTGCCTGAGTCCTTGAACCCAGAAGTGGGGTTGGAAGGAACTTATCCCCTCAGCCATGCCCTGCTTTACAGACGGGGAAACTGAAGCTTGGAAGGGAGAGAAGACTCACCGAAGGGCTTGTGGAAACCAGAATTATTTTTTTTTAATTTTTTTTTTTTTTTTTTTTTTTAGTTTTTCAGCCAGTGACACTCAGGGGTTACTCCTGGCTATGTGCTCAGAAATCGCTCCTGCTTGGGGGACCATATGGGACACCGGGGGATCGAACCACAGTCTGTCCTAGACTAGCACACGCAAGGCAGACACCTTACGGCTCGCACCACTGTTCCAGCCTCCAGAACTAATTTCTAACTACTGTGGTTCACAGTGATTTTTCCTCACTCTCCCATATTATGCTCATGGAAACATGCCTACAAACAAATACATGCACACATGTACACACAAGTAGGCACACACCCATACATATATGCACACGGTCACAAATACAAGCACATATGTACGTACACACAGGCAAACATCCACACATGCATGCATACGCTCACAGATACATGCTCACAAGCACATATGCATGTACACATGCACAATGGCTCTACAGTGTGGTGCTCTTGACATAGAGTGTGCACAGGGCTCACACATCTCCCTTCTTCAGGGCTCACTCTGCTCAGCTCCTTCCCCAAATCCTCACCTGCTCGGATTTGATGTGCTCTGAGGCCTGGAAGACATCCGGGTAGGAAGGACGCTCGAAGACCCGGTCCAGAGCTTCAAGCTGCTGCTGGGTGAAGGTGTCAGCGCGCAAGTGCTTCCGCAAACTGTCCACGCCACTCTGGGAGTCTCCGTTGGGCACTGAGCCCTCGGATACATCTGGGGGACACACGGACACTCGGGGCATCAGCATAGGCAGCAGAAACACATAGGAATGGAAGGGGCCCTAGAGGAGGGGTCTCTGGGGCTTGGGACCTTTTACTTGCAGCATATAAACTGGAGAATGGAGCCGGGGGACTTGCAAAGGCGGCAGAAGCAGGATCGTCCCAGCTTTCTCCCCCATGGAGTGTCCCTGGGACCCTCAGCCCCATTCCATCCCAGCATCAGGCCTGGGGAGCAGTTGGGTGTCTCGGGCAAGCATTACTGAGCCTGTGGAGAATTGAACCCAGCGCTGAGATGAGTTTCAGTTCCACTCACTCCAAGGGTGGAAAATCATCAAATCTCTGAGGTTGAGTGTAACACACCGACTGGCAAAGTAATTAACTCCATCAGTGAAGGGGGGCTCTGCAAGGCAGGCTGGGGCACACAGGGGCTCAGGGGCTGACAGTAGGCAGGAAACACCCTGCTGGACAGACCAAACACAGGGGTTTGTGGGTGTCCTTGCTGAGTGCCTAGCCACCTTGCTCAGTCCCTGACCCTGTCTTCTTTAACTAGACCCCAACACTGACCCCTCTTTGCGGCTTCTCCTGTGTGTTTCCCCAAGGGCACCCAGACCCTCTGAAGGAAAAGCTGGAAGGTCCAGCTCTCATCCCACCCATGCCTCCTCCCACTCCTGCCACAACCTTGGCAGTTACCAGAGGGCATCGGGAGCAAAACACCTTCTGCGCCTCTTCACTCTGAAACCTTCCCTCTGAACTCCCCAGGCCTAATGTGGGGTCACTCTGTCCAGTCATAGCACAACCACTTCTTAGTTTCCCTTAGCCTGAGGTCATCTGGGGAGCCTGGAGCCTGAGGTCAGCCCAGACTGGAGGACCCAGGGCGTTCCTCTGAGACTGTTATATATATCAGTTTATAGGTGATTATACGATATGATATAATCAATATTGCATTATATACAGTAACACCGTACAGTATCATTCGGAGACCATAGAAAATATTACATATTGATTAACCTCAGCCTGCAGCTGGCCTCTCCTGCTGGCTGCCCAGGCAGAGCAGGGGGTCTGTTTTCCAAATGGGACCTTCTGTCTCTCACCAGCAGGGGTGGGAAAGCTAAGAAAGAGTGAGTGTGATGCATCTGTATGTGTGTGTGTGTGTGTGTGTGTGTGTGAGAGAGAGAGAGAGAGAGAGAGAGAGAGAGAGAGACAGAGAGAGGAGAGAGAAGAGATAGAGACAGAGAGAGAGGAGAGGGATAAAGAAAGAGAGAAATGAAGCCAGGATTATGTCTGAGATAGATTCACAGGGACCTTTATGCTATGCCTATGTTCCTATTGACATGAAACTTGCTGTGTTTTTTCCATGTAAGCCTCTGGAGTGATTTTCTGTTTAGAGTGTGTGTGTCTTCCTAAATGAAACTGCAACTGTATTTTCCCTTCCCTGTATTACACTTGTTTGTGTATGAAGCCAAATAAATCTGTCTCTAGGACTAAGAAATCCTTTCAGTGAAGATGCACGCGTGTGTATGAATATGTGCATGCACATGTGACTGTGTGCATGAATGCTTGTATGCGACGCCTGCTCAGGAGCATGAGCCTGTATTCCACACTGCCGCTGGGCCTGCTTCTCTTCCTTGGATGTGTCATCACCCCAGTTCCATCCCTTTGTAACTGTTCACGTGCTGCATTGTGTCTGATTCCCTCTTGCTGGAGTCCTGGCTTTTCGGAAAGC
>PVKC010023267.1:0-17342 GCA_004027635.1 Crocidura indochinensis
GTTCTTCTGTTCCACAAGAAGGGAATCAGTAAGTATTCTGCTCCCACAGACACAGGCATATTCTTCCTGACTTATCCTCTCTTGGGAGACCTGATTGAGCAGAGGTTCTTGTGGGGCCAGGATACTTCTATCACCAGCAGTTTGTCAATCCAATGGAGTCTCCTCTGCAATGCCAGTACTCCCAGTACTCCTGACAAATTTTCTCTCATCTATTCAATGACATAGTAATGGGTTTGAATTTCAAATGTTTAATGTAAAAAGTTCAGGCTCTGATGAAGGAGAGATCTGTAAATGGGAGGGGGACAGGAAGTATCAACCCCATTCTCAACCTAACATTCCACCCTTCACAACTGCCAAAAATTTTCACTCTACATTTTGCTTCCACCAGCATAATAAGATCCCCCAAAAGTATTTTATACATTCATTTTTGTGTATTAAAAAATTTTGTACAGGTGAAATGGTTTCAAATTTACATAGGACTGAAAAAATGAAGGGTACTACATTTTTTGTTTGTTTTTAAGTCATACACAGTTATGTCCAGGGATTACTCCTGGCGTTGCACTCAGGTTACCCCTGTCAGTGCCTAAGGACCATATGGGATGTCAGGTATTAAACCCGAATTGTCGATGTGCAAGGCAACTGCCCGAACAGATGTAAAATTGCTCTAGATTAACACATACCTTTATATATATAAACAGGGTAACAAACAAGGACATAAGAAATCAAGCAGATAGAATTCTTTTTCACACTGGCTTTCCTCTGCTCTGAAAAGGGGTGTTAGTTAGATCAGAAGAAAAGGGTTATGAGAACCTGGAAAAAGGAACAGCGAGATCAAATGTAGGGTAAGGCTGAACAGGAAATGAAGGAGGTAAAAATTACTTGCATTAATATATTGGCTGAATTTCTTTTTTAATATATATTTACATTTGAGGAACTTCCTAAGCAGTACTCTAAAGAGAACCCAAGATCCACTCCAGTCAGTCAGCCAGTCTGGAAGGTACAATGTTTGGGCCTAACAGTGCATCACTATTCAGCACAGTGATACTATGGATCCACCAGAGCTACACCTAGTAGTATTAAAGAACCATAAGAAGTACAGAACTTAAGATGCCAAGCATGCAAGGCATGTGCGCTATAAATCTTGGGTTTTTTCCCCAGCCTCTATTTGCCTTTCTAAAATGCCATCATACACACAGCTACATCTTATATTTACCAGCTCCTCTTGAGAAAAAAAAAAAAAAACAGTTACCTCACTAGATAGCTTGGAAAGAGGGAACTTATAATACTTAGCAACTATCTCTATACTCAGCTTATTGTCACTCAATATAAGGCCTCTCACAAGCCTATTTGCTATAGACTGAAATACCAAGTCTAAATCCTGGAAAGAATGAGCCAATATTAGGAGCTCACAACAATGAGGGTAGAAGGGTGCACACTAGGAGAGCAAGGAGGCCTATCCTAGGGCAGTTTTTGGAGAAGGCAAGACAGTATCCTTGTTGCTATTGCTCAGGGTTCAACATGGTGCTGGGCACTCAAATGACTCCACTATATTTATCTAGACAAACAAATCAACAAATGTAACAAGAGAATAAAGAGCCCAAATTGCAGAGAAGTAAAAGAGGGAGGGCAAGCCACAGAAAAGAGGGTGCAAAATCTTCATTTCCCAGCTCTGAACCTGGAAATCTTATTGCCAGATTACACCCTAAAAACAGTCGAGGAATTTGGGTTCAACGTAAGGGAAAACAGGAGAAAGACTTGAGGAGACTCATTTCTGATGGGAGAGGGAAAAAGAGAGAATGTGACCTGTTCCCTATGAGTCACTGACCTCCATATCTTAAAAGCATCTATTCATTTTTCAAATTGGGGTGTCCCCCAAATATGTGTGCTGGAGGCCTAGGATCCTTCTCTGCAATTCTTTGTCAGCCTACTTAGTGGTACAATGTAAGGGTCTTAGGCCCGTGGATTATTAGGGTCACTGGCAGTGCTTGGGGACCTCTAGGGCCACACCCAGAGATGCTTTGGGGATCATAAGGTACCAGGGATTGAAATGGGTCGGCTGCATCTGAGGCAAGCAATTAACTCCTATGTAGTCTCTCTGGGATACCCTTATTAGTATTTCAAAAGAGAGGCTTAAAGTTTTGTGATATATCATCTTAATATATTGTAATTAAACTATTTTACAGCATTCATATATATATATATAGTACACAGGCCCTCATGTTCCATTAGGAATCACTTCTTCTTTCAAGAGATCCTGTTCAATGCATGTACATGAAGATGCCATGAATTGTTTTTACAGCCTTACTAATAGTCAACTATGCAGCATCATAAATCGTGAACTACAGAGCTGGGGATGTGGTTCAGTGGTAGAGTAGATCATTTGCATGCGCACAGTCCTGGGTTCAATGCTTGGAAACCCAAATTTTCTTTCCTGGCATTGCACTGTGGAGTGTAGCCCTGGGAGCACTGAAGTCCCACTGGGAGTTTACACTCAATAATGAAAAGAATAACCATCACCTGCAAACTTAATTAACAGGTTAGTAGTAATTGCTCCTCTCTGCAGATCAGAAGAAATCTAGAAATACTGTGAAAGAAACTCAATGCAAACCAAAGAAGTTAGGTTGACACATGGCTGTCAGTCTTAACCTTATTTATATCTGTGTTTACACATTTTAAACGTTTTAAAAACAAACCAATCCCATGCTCTTTGATGATGATGATGATGATGATGATGATGATGATAAAACAAAGACCTGAATAGAGGAGAGTGAATGGGATGAGTAGTAGAGAGGGTTAGGGGATGTGCCTATAGGAGAACCTACATGGGGTTTCAGAGTAAACAGATTCTTTTCAAGCTCACTTTACTAAGTATTTATATGATATAACAAAGTGGCAAGTGTTGAAAATGGCACTTTTCTAATAATCTGTGGAGTACAGTATTTTACTCTAGAATGTACAGATATCTGGGAAGTATAATGTGTCTAATTCCTTCACCATTTCCATGGGAAGGAGAAAAAGGACGGGAGAGTAGGTTTAAGAACACTCTCCAAAACCTCAGAAAGTATTACCTCCTGTCTATTCCAGCAATTTGTAGGAAACTGAGTTCATCTCCTTGCCCAGTTCTGCTGCCAAGAGCTAAGATGACCATCTTCATGAGCCCAAGCTTGATTAGACTCAATAACACTTGTACATATTTCCTCTTTAAAAGATAAACGGTCTCTAGCAATCCTGTTTTGTGTGTACGACAAGGTAGTGTTTCTCCTGAAACATTGGATAGCAACAGGTAACTCTCTATCAGATGACCCTGCAGAGCACCCCCGGGAATGCAGTACTGGTCTGGAAGCTCTAAGCTAGCCAGGAATTGACTCAATTCCTGTGTGCAGCCTGGGTTTCTGCTCTTGCCAGCACCTCCATCAGCTGGCCTTGCTTCAGAAGTTAATAGCAATAAATCAGACAAAAATCAACCATAGTGAAATGTAATCTCCCATTAAAAATGACCTCACCAGTCATTCTCAGCTTGGCAAATATTCATTTAAGGCCACTTTTCATTTGCATTATAAAAAATGATTTAATTTTTGTGAGTCATTTGTACCCTTCCAGCCTCTGCTTCATAATAGGAAATTTTCTCACCATCAAATGAGTTGGGGAACCAATGGCAGGGAATGGGCGTGCCCGCTCTCAGAGTCATAGCAATACCTACTGAGAGCCTAGAAATGAGTTATCTTCCATTGGTTTTGTTTCTTTATTTTAATCAAGGAAGCTGGCTATGCAATCATTCTACCAAATGGTTTTAATTATAGTGGAAAGGGACTTCGAAAGTTGCTATTCGTCGACACTTTTCTTGAATAAAAAGATTATGGTCTGAAGAGATGAAGTGCCTTCTCATTTATCCATTACACAAATGCACCTCCATGTCGGAGGCATTCTATACATAGCACGCGGATACTTGTTGTGCAAGTCTAGATTATTTTCACTACATTGTTAACAGAAACTAAAAGTGCACCACCACCATTCTAAAGAGACAAACTTATACCTCCAAAAAGCACCTTAATGAGCTGTGAAAACTTGTCGGAAACCTAGAACTGCTGCATAGCCTAGGAACTATAATGAAGGAAAGTCAAAAAAGATAGCCAGATTCAGTGTGCCCAGGTTCTCTATGTACAACTTCCTAAGAATGAAATTTATAAAGTGGTGATGACTATGAAAACATATTAATTTCCCCCTCGCATCAACTTGTGTAAAACCTTTACCTGAAATGTATTAACAATGTCTTATAAATAAGACATATCAGGAGAGAAATGAAACCAGAGATCCTTATGGAACAAGTTAGTCTCAATTCCTTACATAGCTAGCTACTTTTTTCCCCACTACGGATCAATGATTCTGAAGAGAATAAAATTCTGTTCTGGGAGAGTAAAAAACTACATTAAGTATAATTTGTCATAGAATTTTGAATCACAGTAATAGCCAAACGACTCCATTTTACTTACACTAATCTCTATTACACCTAATGGTTTGTATTATTACTATTGCAGGATTAATTGTCTAATTAAACTTTTTAAGCCAGAATTGATAAAATTTTCTTGTTATAAAATAGAATTAGAAAAAAAGGGTATCCAGAGTTTAGGTATTAAGTAAGAGCAAGAGATATAAATATATCATGAACAAATGAACACATATATACTACCACCCAGTTACTAAATCCCCAGGCAATGCTATTGATAAAAAAAATAATATGTCAGATTCCTTGAATATTTAAGCAAAACAAAAAAAACATCAGTTTTTTTGCCTATTTCTAATCTGGGGAAGCCAGTGAACTCTCTTTTCCTCTTTTCTTACATCTTTCTAAATAAGTTCCAATTAAAACTTGACTTCGAAAAAAATTAAAATAAAACCAATTATAGTGATAGTATTGCAACTCTTTGAAGAGTTAGTGTGATTGAATCACTTATTTTAAATGGATGAATGGAGTAATGTGTAAATTATATCTCAATAAGGCTATTATCTTACATAAATAACAATGGAAATATAACAACAACAATAAAAACCTTGCTGCTGATTCATTCAACAAATTCTATACCTAAATCAACATCCCTGGAGCACTTTTATTATTTTCCTAAGTACCATAAAGAGGAGTATAAGCAAGCCGTTTCTTAAGAGATCTTATAATATGCTCGAATCTTAGGAAAGGGAGTTCATAGCCCTATGCAAGATAATAAAGGATTAGTGACAACAGATAATAGGCAAGAAGAAGATACAGCAAATTGCAGTGGTCCAGAATGACAAGAGATTTGCAAAATGATTCAAGTAATTTGTTATTCTCCCAAATCATACCTCTTCCTCTACATTAACAGAGCTTTCAGCTTAGCTACCTAGTAGGGTCTCCTCTCTGGACAAATATACCATATTGACCATATTGACTCAAGTTAAGGCTAAGGGTAAAAAAATGAAGAAATCATAGGACAGTCATAATAGTGGCTGAGTTCAGAATTCTGTCCACTTTCCCACTGTCTAGAAAATGAGCTTTTAATGATTCACAAGATGGGAATGATTTGGACTCTTTAATAGTAGTAATGGGAGGATCTGAAATGCATGATACTGAATTATCAAGGAAATGAGTCTCCTGGAAGCACTCTATTTTCTGCAAGTTTTATGTCACAAAGGCTGAGTTTGCACCTAAATAGGCAACTGAGATTTGAGTTATGTTTAAAGTAGAAGATAGGAGAGAGAAAGAGGATGAGTGCAAAGAGGAACAATAATCATGCCAATGACAGAGACTGAATTATCACTAAAACCCATATACTACCCACTCCTCAAACTAACCAACAGAAGTGAACATTATCATCCCTGTTTCAAAAGAGAAGACTCTTAGGACTAGTGAATGAAAATGATCACAAAATAACTGAGCTCTTTATGCACATTCAAATCACTTAGGGAGCTTTCTTTTAAAAATGAACTCTCTTTTCCTCCAGAAACTCTGCCTGAAATAATCTGAGAATGGTTCAACCACAGCCTTTATACATGCCTTCCTCCTCTTACTTACATAACTCACTAAGAGGCAGCCATCATTGGGAACTAAAAACATAAGGAAGGTGAGAACAATCAAGAAGAGGAAATTGGGCGCCGGGCGGTGGCGCTGGAGGTAAGGTGCCTGCGCTAACCTAGGACGGACCACGGTTCGATCCCCCGGTTCCCCATATGGTCTCCCGTGCCTGCCAGGAGTGACTTCTGAGCGAATAGCCAGGAGTAACCCCAGAGTGTCACGGGGTGTGGCCCAAAAACCAAAAAAAAAAAAAAAAAAAAAAAAAGAAGAGGAAAGTCTATTGAAGGAAAACATTTTATTTGTTTGGGGGTCACATCTAATACTTCTGAAGAGTCACCCCTAGCTCTGCCTTCAGTAATTATTCCTAGTGGTGTTTGTGGAACCATATGGGATGCTGAAGATTGAGCAGGGGTTGGCTGTGTGCAAGACAAGTGCCCTCCTCACTGTACTATTGCTCTGACCCTGGGAAACAAACTATCTTGTGTGTTCTATAGAAAGAACAGTTCTGGTGAGAAAACATTCTATTGAGGGTACAAATTTGCAATCAATTATCAATTCCTGGGAGCCTATAAAAGAATGGAAAGAGGCCTATTAGACTAAAGCAAAAAATCTGGGTAAGGGGATTGGTGAGGAGTCTTGGGTGGTGGTAGGGAATGCAGTAACTTTACACATGAATGCCATAAATGTTAACACTTTTGTAAACACGATAAATAAAATGTAATAAAACTAATATTTAAAAAAAAGAATTATGGAGGTCTAGTATAATGACTCAAAAGGACTGGAGCATTTGGTTCGAATGTGGAAGCATCAAGTGAACAACTGATCATCACTAGATGAAGTCCAACTTTCTTACCCATATCAGCCACAACAAATAACTCAAAAATGGAAAAGTTCATAGTCTTTGCATGCTATAGCATATTCTAGGCTTTAAGAACACAATTTCCCTTGTAGGAAACAGAAAGGGGGAAGCTTCTACTCATAGAGTAGTATACAATGGATCTTGGCAAAAATAATCAAAATGAAACCCCCCCCCCTTTTTTTTTTTTTGCTTTAGGGTAACACCTTGTGGTATTCAGGGGTTTCTCTGGCTCTGCATTAAGGAATTCTTCCTGGAAGTGCTCAGAGGATAATATAGGATGCCAGGGATTGAACAGAGGTTGGTTGTGTGCAATGCAAAAATGCCCTATTTTTTGTATTCAAGGGTATATTCCCTATTCCAGTCATAAAAATAATTTTAAAAGAGAAAAATATAATCATCTGTTATTGTTATTTTTTTCTAATCTTTGTTTATTTTTAAAAACAATTTATTTAAACACCTTGGTTACAAATATGTTCATAGTTGGATTTCAGTTTTACGACATATACTACCCTTTTCCACCACCAATGTCCTCCTTTCCCCCCACCCTCATAGAAGCAGACAGGCATTCTGCTTCTATCACTGTCATTGTAGTTGTCAATGCAGTTAGTGCTCTGACTGCACTCACATCTCTTTGTGTTAAGCTTCATATCATGGGCTGGTCCTCCCAGCCTTCATCTCTATTGTCTCTAGACCACTATAAGTAATGCTTCGATGAACATAGGAGTGCAGAGGGCATTTTTTTAGGATTGTGTTTTTGTGTGATATATCTTTAGAATGATATTGCTGAATTATATAGAGCTCAATTTCCAGTTTATTGAGGAATCTCCATATTGTTTTCCAGAATGCTAGACTAGATGACATTCCCACCAGCAGTGTGTGAGTTTCTTTCTCCTGGCATCCAGGTCTGCACTGATTATTCTTATTCTTTGTGATGTGTGCTAATCTCTGTGGTATGAGATAATTCCTCATAGTTGTTTTGATTTGTATCTCCCTGATGATTAATCTTGAAATATTATTTTCAAGAAAAATTATATCCTGAATGTGAAAATTTGGCAGTCTATCTATCTTTTTTTTTTTTTTTGAGGGAGGTCCACACTTGACACTTTCCAGGGCTTACTCCTGGCTCTACACTCAAAGATTACTCTTGGAAGGTTTTGGGGACCAGATGGGACTATACGGATAGAATTCAGGTCAGCTGGGTGCTATTTAAGCACCCTACCTCCTCGCATCTCTCCCGCCCCTGGCCCATGTAATTTTTGAAAGATACTACTGCATAAAAACTTCATGCTTAGCAAATTGACAACAAAGTTCTACTTTTCATTGGAAAGGCAACCCAAGATATTTTTTGAACACAGTCTATGAGACAATTATGGAGGCTCAGTCCTTTCTTTTAATTCTAACTACTTCAAATATCTTTCATAAATAGTTCTTTTACATCTATTTTAATTTGATTAAACTCTCATTGTTGCCCATTTAGGAGGTAATTGATAAATTCTTTTCAAATGTTTAAATGTATTTCCAAAATGGCATTGCTAGAAGGCCACAATTAGGCTGCTACAAAAATCAACTAGTGAACCAATGCTTTAAAAAAATTCCATCTCCTGCACTGGCCACCGGGCTAAATTCTTTCTTTTTACAAAGTATCATGCTCCTATAAAATTAACTATAGAAAATCAAAGCTTTGGTGTACGGCTATTGGTATTTTCAACTGTACACAATCCCATGTGGTAGAAACTATAGAAAAGGAGACTGAAGACAATGGTGTGCAAAGAACATGATTGTAAACTTGGACTTCTAAGAGATTTCAACTTGCATAAGCTTTTACTGCTCCATCAATTGAACAAGCTCGGCAATTAATTACTAAGCCTGCCTTTTTTTTTTCCTTCTTTTTTTTTGTTTTTGGGCCACACCCAGTGATGCTCAGGGGTTACTCCTGGCTATTGGCTCAGAAGTCGCTCCTGGAAGGCACGGGGGACCAGATGGGGAACCGGGGGATCGAACCGCGGTCCATCCTAGGTTAGCACAGGCACCTTATCTCTAGCACCACTGCCCGGCCCCTAAGCCTGCCTTTCTAAGCCAATGCTTCCCCATGCAAAAGAGTCAGGAAAACCTAACTACTGAGCAACCTCTCTGTACTAGAAACTATGGATGATGCTCACTGACTGTTTCACATCATCCTCACCTTATTTTAAGGGTGACATATAGCAAACAGTGAGCATAAGAGCCACAATTGAAGATAGAATGCTATATAAGAGAGTATGAGGACAGATGGTCTAGACCAGTAGTTTTCAACTGATGTCCTATGAATATGGATCAGTGCTTTTATGTAGGTGTGTAAAAACAAAAAAAATGACATTTTTCTGCCTTATTCAGTTTAAAGCCATGGTTTTCAATTAGCAGTGGGAGGAATGATACTGGTCTTTAAGTTTAAATAAGTTTAAAACTGGTGTAGTTTAAAAGACTCATTTGTGTATTCTATCTTCTGTTCAATAACATATTCTGGGGGCTGGGCGGTGGCGCTGGAGGTAAGGTGCCTGCCTTCCTGCGCTAACCTAGGACAGATCACGGTTCGATCCCCCAGTTCCCCATATGGTCCCCCGTGCCTGCCAGGAGCGACTTTTGAGCAAATAGCCAGGAGTAACCCCTGAGCATCACCGGGTGTGGCCCAAAAACAAACAAACAAAAATAACATATTCTATGAGCTTCATGTTCTTGTATCTCTGATGCCCATCCGTAGTTCATTTGATGTCATAGTTCTGAATAGAGGGTACATTATGTTCAGTGATTAAATTATTTGGAAAATTTCAATGCAACTACCATTCCTTCCAAAACAATAGCATATGTCCATGAACAGGGTTAAGAGCACATAGTTTGCAACATGGTTTAATCCTCCATCTGCCCAGGCAGAGCACTGCACCAAGGGTAGCCCTGAGCACAATCAGGTATAAGCAAAAATGAATAGCAAAACAGAAAATATTGTATATCCTAATAACTCCCTGACTAAAAAACAAAATGGAGTTTGTAAAATGGATAATCAAGAGCTTTTTGCATACGTTTGCATAAATTCGTCACTATATTAACATTTAAATGCTATTATCTATACATTTATACTTAATTTCTGAACTCATTCTCCTTTCTATTACTTTATTAAAGATCACATATTTCTTTTTTGTTTGTTTTTGTTTTGTTTTTTTGGTATTTTGGGTCACACCCGGCAATGCTCAGGGATTACTCCTGGCTCCATGCTCAGAAATTGCTCCTGGCAGGCACAGGGGGCCATATGGGGCACCAGGATTCGAACCGATGACCTTTTGCATGAAAGGCAAACGCCTTACCTCCATTCTATCTCCCGGGCCCCAAGATCACATATTTCATAGTTGTTCATAAAGCTTTTATTCCAAGACCAACCCCACCACCATTATAAATGTCCTCCATCTTTGCTCTCAGATTCACACACATTCCTAAGTCTCCTCTATTGGCAAAATAAAACAATATATTTTCTTGTTTGTTTATAGGTAAGTGGAAATTAAATTATTTTTTAAAAGTGCAGGAATAAGGGCAAGAGAGATAGCATGGAGGTAAGGCATTTGCCTTGCATGCAGAAGGTCTGTGGTTTGAATCCCGGCATCCCATATGGTCCCCGGAGCCTGCCAAGAGTGATTTCTGAGCATAGAGCCAGGAGTAACCCCTGAGCGCTGCTGGGTGTGACCCAAAAAAAACAAAACAAAACAAAAAAAGGACAAGAATAGGAACATTTTAAAAAATTAATGTATATAACAGTAATATCATTAAGTCATTGTCAGAAGGTTGGCTAAGTGATTATTTTTTTGCTAGTTGATTTTCTGTTATTTGTTTTATTCCTTCCACTCATTCCCCCTACCATCCACCAAATCCTGGAAATGTCATACCTGAAGTTTTGATCAGTTTATTATCTCTTCAGAGTTCTGCTCTCATCTCATTATTTTACAATAAATTGTTCTTTGGCATTTTAAGAATCAATGTAAGAGAGATTTAAATATTCTGCATGGGGATTATGTGTACGTATAGTTATAATAAATGAGTATAACATTCACTAAATGGTTTAAAGATCAAAAACTGAAAATAGTATACTAGTACTTTATTCCAGGAAAAAATAAAATGCTACCTAGGATATATACTATGACATCAGTTATATACTACTGATATCAGTAGATATCAGTTAAATTGGATCAACTGTGTGGTAAAGGTCATAATTGGCCTTTTAGTGGTGAATATAACATAATACTTACAGATGTTAACTCAGAGAGATATATATGAAAACCTACACAGGTTAAAAACCAAGGCTGCTTCAGATACTGTACTGAAAGATTTAGATTCACTTTCAGTTGTCAATATAGATTTAAACATTTAACATTCAAAATTATATTTGTAAAGCTCATCAGATTCTCAAAATCTAAGTGCTCCTCTCTGTACATGCAAGTGACATATGAAAGGGTAGAAGCAAAGGGTTAGTTACTGTACTTGAACACACTTACATTAGTACATGGGGCCCAGTCACTTTATCCCCTTGGGTTATAAGCAATCTGATTTTTCTTCTAAATCAATTTGAGTTAAAGCACAGATCATTTGTTTCTGACTATTCTTATCGAATTATCAAAGGCCTTTGCAGCTTGGTTTTGTTATGAAAACTAGAGATATATACAAGAATTAGGTGTATGTTTGTATTTTTTCTTAAAATTAAAAATACAGAATAATTATTAAAGAAGACAAGTAATATCCCTTGGCTATTTTAATAATAGATACTGCCCTCATTTTTGGATGACCTTTCACCAGCTTTTAAGTGGTAACATTCTAACTGGCTACCCAGACATCCCCAGGCTATGAGGAAGTATTTTGATTATTCTTTAAGTAGAAAATATGAGAAATAAAGAAAATCAAGACACATTTTTGTTTGCACACCAATAGGAACACGGTTTTTGTTTTGGTAGCTAAGTTATAGTCTCCCTCCCTTTTTAGTTGTTTTTTTTTTGTTGTTGTTGTTGTTGTTGTTTTTGTTTTTTTGTTTTTGGGTCACACCCGGAAGTGCTCAGGGGTTACTCCTGGCTCCATGCTCAGAAATTGCTCCTGGCAGGCACGGGGGACCATATGGGGCACCGGGATTCGAACCGATGACCTTTTGCATGAAAGGCAAACGCCTTACCTCCATGCTATCTCCCGGGCCCAGACCCTCCCTTTTTAGTATAGAAAAAAATTCATAAGTTAACTCAAAGTGACATCTCAATAATCAGATTTTGGAACAGAAAAATAAGGCTAACACAGAACAATAAAAGAAGCTGAGGGCCTAGAATTGAGAATATCTCAAGAACATCTTGGGGCCCGGGAGATAGCATGGAGGTAAGGCGTTTGCCTTTCATGCAAAAGGTCATAGGTTCGAATCCCGGTGCCCCATATGGTCCCCCGTGCCTGCCAGGGGCAATTTCTGAGCATGGAGCCAAGAGTAACCCCTGAGCGCTGCCGGGTGTGACCCAAAAATAAATAAATAAATAAATAAATAAATAAATAAATAAATAAATAAATAAATAGAACATCCAACAATTGGCTACTACTTTTAATTAAGATTGAGACTTACTTAGTAGAAGAGAAAGTCCAGGGATTAAGACGCCTGCCCATCTATGACTGATCCCAGTTTGATGGTCCCCAGTCCTGCAAAGTTATCCATCCAAAAAGAGCACCAGAAAGCAACTCCTGAACAGAGTCAGAGTTGCCCCAAAGCCAGAAAATCATACTAAAAAAAGACTGAGAGCTAGTTGACTGTTATATCTAAGAAGATTAATCCAGAATTTGCAGGGACTCTATAGTAAGTTCACTGGCATACAATATAAATGCTAAGCCTATTAGAAACAACTTCAACACAGGAACAAGTCTCAAAAATCAACTTGTCTTGTAACTTAATCCCTTTTATCACCAACAGTGTAATTTCCCCCCTGTGAAAACCTGCTTGGTATTATAACTATGTAAATTTACCACTGCTTGTGAAGTTGAGAGAGTGATGCACCTATTCTTAAGTATTAGACTGGAATGTTGTTCAACCACTCCATAGAAAAGCTTACTAAATAAGTGAATGAAAAATATTTCTAATATGAAACAAAGGATTTCAAATGCTTGGCTACATGATTCTTGTTCAAGACTAGAATTAGGCTTTTAACTTTATTATTTTTTTAGATGCCTGGCAGGATTGAGGGACATCAGGATCACACCCATTGGCATTAATGTGGTCACCCTGAGGTGCTGGGGATTAAATGCAGGTCCTTGAACAGCATACATGTGCTCTATCACAAGAGCTATATGTCTGTCTGTAGGTGTCGTTGATTGAATAAGCACTTGGAGGCTCTTATCCTCAGATGGGATTACTAACTGCAGCTCTTCACAGGAAGACCCTTTCTGGCAGACCAGAATCTAGCAGAATTCACTCACTCTAGTCATTCAGGGTGGGGCAAAGGAACACTTGCCAAGGCTAGAGAGTACAGGAGAGTATAGTAAGTAAAGCAATGGAGTTGCAAATCTGGTTACAGCAAATCTGGTTCAATCCCTGAATAATGCAAGGTTTGACCACTCCAACTCCCTCACCCACCTAAGAACAAAAAAACAATGCTTTTCATGCCAATTAAAATATGGAAGAAGGAAAGGAATAAAGCTCTTTTTGTCAAACACAAAGGTAGCAGAAACCCACAACATTTTTTTAAAAAATAATTCAGGCTGGCCGTGGTGGCCCCCACTTACCACAGGGCATAAAACCTAAGATAAAGAACTGCCAAAAGTCAACGATAAAAAGGAAAAGTCAGAAGCTTTAGAGAACTAAACACATTTCATAAAAGTATACAAAACAATAAATAAATCCTAACTTTTCAGCAGAAACTGATAGCAGCTAAAAGGGTATTTTAAAAGAAATATTCGGGGCCTGGGAGATAGCATGAAGGTAAGACGTTTGCCTTTCATTCAAAGGTCATTGGTTCGAATCCCGGTGTCCCATATGGTCCCCCATGCCTGCCAGGAGCAATTTCTGAGCATGGAGTCAGGAGTAACCCCTGAGCACTGCCGGGTGTGACCCAAAAACAACAAAAAAAAAAAAAAAAGAAAGAAGTATTCATCTTCACTTTCCTTCTGATGTGATGGTGGCACTTTTTGTGCTTTGTTGTGACAACAGGGACACCAAGATCAGTGCTGTCTGGATGGTATATGCCACCCAGGATGGAGCTGATGACTCCATCCTTTATACTCATACTTTATACTTTATACTCATACTTTACTACTAAACTAGCTGAGGTCCCACAAGCAGTATTCATAAAGGTCTCAAAGAAAACTGTGGTCAAAATTCTTTACCTAAAAACCTTATCCTTAAAAAAACTTCACCACCAGGGGCCAGGAAGGTGGTGCAAGTGGTAGGGCATTTGTTTTGCATGCAGCTAATCTAGAAAAGACCTTGGTTTGATCCCCAGGCATCCATATGGTCCCCCAAGCCAGAACCGATTTCTCAGTGTATAGCCAGGAGTAACCCCTGAGCGTCACAGGATGGGGCCCAAAAAGCAAAAACAAAAAAAGTTTGTCCTCCAATATAGCCACTTTCAGATAAATAATGCATGAACAAATGTACCTCTAACAGAATTGTAGAGAAAGAAATAAAAATATTTTGCTCTGAAAAGGAAATGACATTAATGGCAACTTGGAACTTCAGAAAGAGATAAAAAACATTAGCAATATTAACATGTGGGTAAACATAAAAGGCTATCTTTTTACCCTTCTTTTAATTTCTTTAATGTAAAGTATTCAATACAAAGACACAAATTCCTATCTAATATAAAAATCATAAAGTAGGATAGAGAGAAATTTAAAACACTTAAAGCTATACATAATTAACAATAAAAAGTATGGATGGATTAATAGAATTAATCACAAAGTTTATAAAATTATAGTTTTGTGAAAAGTTAAAGTATGATTAAATTGATAGAATAGGCAACAGATATATCTTATACACCAATGCAGTTCACTGCATTCTATTTTTTTTTTTTTTTTTGGTTTTTGGGCCACACCTGGCGACACTCAGGGGTTACTCCTGGCTATTCTCTCAGAAGTCGCTCCTGGCAGGCACGGGGGACCATATGGGGAACCGGGGGATCGAACCGCGGTCCGTCCTAGATTAGTGCAGGCACCTTATCTCCAGCGCCACTGCCCGGCCCCTGCATTCTGTCTATTTTTTATAAAGTTTTAGTGACAAATAACCATGCCACACATTAACATGCCTATTACATGAATGCATTTGTCACTACAATGGCAAAGTCCAATGGGTATGATGATACTTTATCAGAGTAAAGCATTGATCCTTTATAGAAAAAGTTTATTTCATATTATTTATGGCCCTTCAGTCATTTTCAGAAATGTTTTAGCCGGAAATGTGGAACACTAAAGGGTGTATGAGTAAAAGTCAATCATGAACAATTGTAACAATGAAAAAAATATGTATTATGAACAACCCTGTAATTAATATCATTTAAATAAAGTAATTTTAATATTTTTCCATATCAAGTCTCCTTCACTTGAAGACATTAGGCCTATCTACTGCAGAACAATCACATCCCAGAGGCAAAAATTAACACTTGAAAAAGACTCTTTGGGTGACAGTTACCATGGTTTCGGTTTAAACATGTGGGTTCTAGCATATTTGTTATTCTCCTCCACTTTATATTATTTTTCTTTCCTGGCTGCCTGGCCTATAAACTTGGAGCACAGATATTGTATAGAAAGGTTAACTCAGTTCTTACAATTGGCAAAAAAAAAAAAAAAAAATCAAGGGTCTTTAAAAAATTCCTTAATAAGCATAGACTTGTGTGTTGTATTCTACAAACCCCCACATCTTCCTAATGCTAATTGTTTTTAATTTAATCCTGATTGACAAGTGAATAAAGTCAGCTATTTAAAAAGATGAGTAAAATTTATGACCCCAGCAAGTGTACAAGGAAAAGAGAAAATTGAAATGAGAAACATACATTAGGAATTAAAAGAGGGATATCACTACAAATCCCCTTGATATTAAAACAAGAAGATATTACAAATGAAAAAACAATAAGATATTACAAATGACTTATGGCAATATAATAAATCATTCATAAGAAATGATGATAGGCTTGAAGATTTCTGAAAGCATTATTCAATATAGTCTCAAACTTAAAAAAATCACAAGGCCACTGCTAATCTTTGTTCCTATGGACAGTCAGATCTGGGTCAGGGCAGGAGCAGGGAGGTTCCGTCCTAATCTTCACCAAGCAATAACAGGGACCCCCTTTCCAGCCTCTCCTCAGCCTCCACCTAGGTTCATCTGCCCTTTACAGTCAGCCAGGTTTGTGTTGGGGAGCAAATAAGGACTCTTATATTTAATCATTCTACCAAATGTAAACAGGGCTGTCCTTTTGGATCCTTTCCTAGCCAACTTCTGGGTCATTAATAAAACCCCCTTCCTTCCAATGAGTCCATCTTTTCACAAACCAGATGGCTGCTAATGGGTCCACACAAAGTCATTTCAAAGTATATCATAGACTTCCTGGCAGATTGGATTTAAAACTTTTTTCTCTTTAAAAAAAAAAAAAGCTCAAAGTACAGCTAAACAAAATAAACTAGTGTGCAATATTTTTTACCATACTTAGATAATCTTGTTAGTTAAGAAAAATAACCTCTAAGAAGATATACCTTGAGTCAAATTTCATATATACAATTCAAAAGATCACTTTCTTAAACACCCTGATACTCCAGCACTCTAAACCACTAAATGCAAAGATCAATGAGGAAGCTAAAAAAGACATTTACTGTGGGGATACAAAGAAATTCTGGCAAATCTCTAAGTCCACACCAACGCCTGAACCTTATAGATGAGGACCTAAATTTACAATGGTTTAGCAACAGAAATCAGAGTCAAGCCTTTAAATTAAGACACCTATAGCTGAATAATTCGACCAACTCAAAGAAGAACTCTTTCAGAAGATGAGAGAATCCATACAAAAGGAATTGAAGGAACTAAAGAAACATGCTAGCAAGCCATAATAGAATTACATGGGTGGAGAATTACATAGATGAACTTGAAGACAAATTAAAAGCCAGCAGTGATAAAGAAGTCAAAAAAGAAAGGAGAGATGAAATCCTGGAAGAAAACATAAGGAACTTAATGAATAAAGACAAGAGAAATAATCTCTGAATTATAGGAATCCCAGAAGAGGAAGAAAATGAGAAAGAGGAAAAACAAGTAGTGAGGGAAATAGTAGAAGAGAACTTCCCCACCCTTGTAAAATGTTTCTCAACAAATTCAAAAAGCAAAAAAGAGTGCCAAACAAAACAGACCAAAATAGAACAACACCAAGACATTTAGTAATCCAAATGACAAAAAAATAAAAATAAAAATAAAAACCAAAAAAAAAA
>PVKC010023268.1:0-17315 GCA_004027635.1 Crocidura indochinensis
TTTTAATTAGTTTTCATTAGCCTGTTATTGGATTCACCTGTTTACTTAAGTGTTTTAATTAGCATTCATTAGCTCGTTAATGAATTCCCGTGCATAGTTATGTGTTTTAATTAGTTTTCATTAGCTCGTTATCAGATTCGTCTGTGTAGTTAATGTTTTAATCACCTTTCATTAACTCATTATTGGATTCACTTGCGTAGTTATGTGTTTTAATTAGTTTTCAATATCTCGTTATTGGATTTAACTACGTAGTTAAGTGTTTTAATTACCATTCATTAGCTCGTTTTAGGATTCAGGTGCATAGTTAAATGCTTTAATTAGTTTTATTAGCTTGTTATTGGATTCAGCTATGCGTTTTAAGTATGTTCTATTTGTTCTAATTAGCTCGTTCGAGGATTCACCTGTGTTTTTTAAGTGTTTCTGATTGGTTCTAATTAGCTAGTTATTGGATTCACGTGTGTACTTATGTGTTTTAATTAGTTTCCATTAACTCGTTATTGGATTCACGAGTGTGTTTTAAGTGTTTTCTATTTGTTATAATTAGCTTGTTGGATTCACATGTGTTGTTAAGTTTTTCCATTGGTTTCTATTAGCTCACTATTGGATTCACTTGTGTTTTTTAAGTGTTTCTGATTTGTCTGATTAGCTTTCATTAGCTCGTTATTGGATTCACATTTGTATTTATGTGTTTTAATTAGTTTTCATTAGCCCGTTATTGGATTCACCTGTGTAGTTAAGTGTTTTAATTAGCATTCATTAGCTCGATATTGGATTCACGTGTGTAGTTAAGTGTTTTAATTAGTTTTCATTAGCCTGTTATTGGATTCACCTGTGTAGTTAAGTGTTTTAATTAGTTTTCATTAGCTTCTTATTGAATTCAGCTGTGTGTTTTAAGTGTTTCTGATTGGTTCTAATTAGATCGTTAAGGGTTTTCATTGGTTCCTATTAGCTCATTATTGGATTCACCTGTGTTTTTTAAGTGTTTCAGATTAGTTCTGATTAGCTCGTTATTGGATTCACGTGTGTTGGTAAGTGTTTTATCTAGTTTTCATTTGCACGTTATTAGATTCACCTGTGTAGTTAAGTGTTTTACTTAGCTTTCATTAGCTCGTTATTGGATTCACGTGTGTAGTTTTCTGTTTTAATTAGTTTTCATTAGCCTGTTATTGGATTCAACTGTTTAGTTAAGTGTCTTAATTAGCATTCATTAGCTCGTTAATGGATTCCCGTGCATAGTTATGTGTTTTAATTTGTTTTCATTAGCTCGTTTTTGGATTCATGTGCGTAGTTAAGTGCTTTAATTAGTTTTTATTAGCTTGTTATTGGACTCAGTTATGCATTTTAAGTATGTTCTATTTGTTCTAATTAGCTCAGTCGAGGATTCACCTGTTTTGTTAAGGTTTTTCATTGGTTTCTATTAGCTCATGATTGGATTCACCTGTGTTTTTTTGTGTTTCTGATTGGTTCTCTTTAGCTCGTTATGTATTCACGTGTGTAGTTAAGTGTTTTAATTAGTTTTCATTAGCTCGTTATTGGATTCACGTGCGTAGTTAAGTGTCTTAATTAGCATTCATTAGTTCGTTAATGGATTCCCGTGCATAGTTATGTTTTTTAATTTGTTGTCATTAGCGAGTTATCAGATTCGCCTGTGTAGTTAATGTTTTAATCACCTTTCATTAACTCATTATTGGATTCACTTGCGTAGTTATGTGTTTTAATTCAGTTTCATTAGCTCATTATTGGTTTACCTTAGCTAATTATTGGATTCACTTGTGTTTTTTAAGTGTTTTTGATTGGTTCTAATAAGCTCGTTTTTGGATTCACGTGTGTAGTTATGTGTTTTCATTGGTGTTCATTCGCTCGTTACTGGATTCACCTGTGTGTTTTCAGTGTGTTCTATTTGTTCTAATTAGCTCATTATCGGACACCACTGTGCTGTTAATGTTTATCATTGATTTTCATTAGCTTGTTATAGGTTTCTCTTGTGCTACTTAAGTGTTTTCTATTTGTTCTAATTAGCTCGTTATTGGATACAACTGTGTTTTTAAGGTCTATCATAGGTTTTCATTACTTTCTTATTGGATTCACTTGTATTTATTAAGTGTTTTTCATTGGTTCTCATTAGCATTTTATTGGATACACGTGTGGACTTAAGTGTTTTAATTCGTTATCATTAGCCTGATATTGGATTCACGTGTGTAGTTAAGTGTTTTCATTGGTTTTCATTCGTTTGTTATTGGATTCATCTGTGTTTTAAGTGTGTTCTATTTCTTCTAATAAGCTCGTTATTGATTCACCAATCTTGTTAAAGTTTACCATTGGTTTTCATTAGCTTACTATTGGAATCAATTGTGTTTCTTAAGTGTTTTTATTGGTTCTAAATAGCTCGTTATTGGGATCACGTTTATAGATAAGTGTTTTAATTAGCAGTATTCAGCTCATTATTGTATTCTCTTGATTGGTTAATTTTTTCATTGGTCTTCATTCTTTCATTGTTGGATTCACCTGTGTTTTATAAGTGTGTTGAATTCCTTCAAATTAACTCGTTATTGGATTCACATGCGTTAAGATTTTTCATTGGTATAGCTTAGCTAATTATTGAATTCACTTGTGTTTTTTAAGTGTTTTTGATTGGTTCTAATTAGCTCGTTATTGGATTCATGTGTGTAGTTAAGTGTTTTAATTCGGTTTCATTGGCTCATTATTAGATTCACGTGTGTAGTTAAGTGGTTTAATTAGTATTCATTAGCACATTATTGGATTCACCTCTGTGTTTTAAGTGTTTTCTATTTGTTCTAATTAGCTCGTTATTGGATTCACCTGTCTTGTTATGGTTTACCATTGGTTTTAGTTGCTAATTATTGGATTCACTTATGATTCTTAAGTGTTTTTGATTGGTTCTAAATAGTTCGTTATTTGATTCACGTGTGTAGATAAGTGTTCTAATTAGTACTCTTTAGCTCATTATTGGATTCTATTGTGTGGTTAAGTGTTTTCGTTGGTTTTCATTCGCTCATTGTTGGATTCCCCTGTGTTTTATAAGTGTGTTCAATTCGCTCAAATTAGCTCGTTTTTGGATTCACCTGTCTTGTTAAGGTTTTTCATTGGTTTACCTGAGCTAATTATTGGATTCACTTGTGTTTCTTAAGTGTTTTTGATTGCTTCTAATTAGCTCGTTTTTGGATTCACGTTTGTAGTTAAGGGTTTTCATTCGCTCGTTATTGGATTCACCTGTGTGTTTTCAGTGTGTTCTATTTGTTCTAATTAACTCATAATCGGACACAACTGTGTTGTTAATGTTTATCATTGGATTTTATTAGCTTGTTATTGGTTTCTCTTGTGTTTCTTAAATGTTTTATATTTGTTCTAATTTGCTCGTTATAGGATAACACTTTTTTTAAGGTCTGTCATAGGTTTTCATTACTTTCTTATTGGATTCACTTGTATTTCATAAGTGTTTTTCATTGGTTCTCATTAGCTTGTTATTGGATACACGTGTGGACTTAAGTGTTTTAATTCATTTTCATAGCCCAATATTGGATTCACGTGTGTAGTTAAGTGTTTTAATTAGGTTACAATAGCTCATTATTGGATTCACGTGTGTAGTTAACTGTTTTCATTGGTTTTCATTTGTTCGTTATTGGATTCATATCTGTGTTTTAAGTGTGATACATTTCTTCTAATTATATTGTTATTGGACTCACCTTTGTTGCTAAGGTTTTTCATTGGTTTACCTTAGCTAATTATTGGATTCACTTGTGCTTTTTAAGTGTTTTTTATTGGTTCTAATTAGCTCGTTATTGGATTCACGTGTGTAGTTAAGTATTTCAATTCGGTTTCATTAGCTCATTATTGGATTCACGTGTGTAGTTATGTGGTTTAATTAGTATTCATTAGCACATTATTGGATTAACCTATTTGTTTTAAGTGTTTTCTATTTGCTCTAATGAGCTCATTATTTGATTCACCTGTGTTGTTAAGGTTTTTCATTGGTATACCTTAGCTAATTATAGGACTCAAATGTGTTTTTTAAGTGTTTTTGATTGGTTCTAATCAGCTCGTTATTGGATTCATGTGTGTAGATAAGTGTTCTAATTAGTATTATTTGGCTCGTTATTGGATTCTCTTGTGTAGTTAAGTGTTTTCATTGGTTTTCATTCGCTCAATGTTGGATTCACCTGTGTTTTATAAGTGTGTTCAATTCGTGCAAATTAGCTCGTTATTGGATTCACCTGTGTTGTTAAGGTTTTTCTTTTTTTACCTGAGCTAATTATTGGATTCACTTGTGTTTTTTAAGTGTTTTTGATTTGTTCTAATTAGCTCGTTATTTGATTCACGTGTGCAGTTAAGTGTTTTAATTCGGTTTCATTAGCTCATTATTGGATTCACGTGTGTAGTTAAGTGGTTTAATTAGTATTCATTAGCACATTACTGGATTCACCTCTGTGTTTTAAGTGTGTTCTATTTGTTCTAATTAGCTCGTTATTGGATTCTCCTGTCTTGTTAAGGTTTACAATTGGCATTAGTTGCTTATTATTGGATTCACTTGTGTTTCTTAAGTGTTTTTGATTATCTCTAAATAGTTCGTTTGGATTCACGTGTGAGGATAAGTGTTCTAATTAGTATTATTTAGAAAGTTATTGGATTCTCTTGTGTGGTTAAGTGTTTTAATTGGTTTTCATTCGCTCGATGTTAGATTCACCTGTGTTTTATAAGTGTTTTCAATTTGTTCAAATTAGCTCGTTATTGGACTCACCTGTGTTATTAAGTTTTTTCATTGCTATACCTTAGCTAATTATTTGATACACTTGTGTTTCTTAATATTGTTTTTGATTGGTTCTAATTAGCTCGTTATTGGATTCACGTGTGTAGATAAGTGTTCTAATTAGTATTCCTTAGCTTGTTATTGGATTCTCTTGTTTGCTTAAGTGTTCTCATTGGTTTACATTCGCTCGTGGTTGGATTCACCTGTGTTTTATAAGTGTGTTCAATTCGTTCTAATTAGCTTGTTATTGGATTCACCTGTGTTGTTAAGGTTTTTCATTGGTATACCTTAGCTAATTATTGGATTCACTTGTTTTTCTTAAGTGTTTTTGATTGGTTCTACATAGGTCGATATTGGATTCAGGTGTGTCGATAAGTGTTCTAATCAGTATTCATTAGCTCGTTTTTGGATTCCCTTCTGTGGTTAAGTGTTTTAATTGGTATTCATTCGCTCGTTGTTGGATTCACCTGTGTTTTATAAATGTGGTAAGTTAGATCAAATTAGCTCGTTATTGGACTCACCTGTGTTGTTAAGGTTTTTCATTGGTATACCTTAGCTAATTATTGGATTCACTTGTGTTTCTTAAGTGTTTTTGATTGGTTTTAATTAGCTCATTATTGGATTCACGTGTGTAGATAAGTGTTCTAATTAGTATTCTTTAGCTCGTTATTGGATTCTCTTGTGTGGTTAAGGGTTTTCACTGGTTTTCATTCGCTCGTTGTTGGATTCACCTGTCTTTTATAAGTGTGTTCAATTTGTTCTATTTAGCTCGTAATTGGATTCACCTCTTTGTTTCAAGTGTTTTCTATTTGTTCTAATTAGTTCGCTATTGGATTCACCTGTCTTGTTAAGGTTTACCATTGGTTTTAGTTGCTTATTATTGGATTCACTTGTCTTTCTTAAGTGTTTTTGATTTGTTCTAATTAGCTCGTTATTTGATTCAAGTGTGTTGTTGAGTGTTTTAATTAGATTATATTAGCTCATTATTAGATTCACGTGTGTAGTTCGGTGATTTCATTGGTTATCATTCGTTTGTTATTAGATTCACCTCTGTGTTTTAAGTGTGTTCTATTTGTTCTAATTAGCTCATTATTGGATTCTCCTGTCTTGTTAAGGTTTACCATTGGTTTTAGTTGCTTATTATTGGATTCACTTGTGTTTCTTAAGTGTTCTTGATTATCTCTAAATAGCTTGTTATTAGATTCACGTGTGAGGATAAGTGTTCTAATTAGTATTCTGTAGCTCGTTATTGGATTCTCTTGTGTGCTTAAGTGTCTTCATTGGTTTTCATTCGTTCGTTGTTAGATTCACCTGTGTTTTATAAGTGTGTTCAATTCGTTCAAATTAGCTCATTATTGGGTTCACCTGTGTTGTTAAGTTTTTTCATTGGTATACCTTAGCTAATTATTGGATTCACTTGAGTTTTTTAAGTGTTTTTGATTGGTTCTAATTAGCTCGTTATTGAATTCACGTGTGTAGTTGAGTGTTTTAATTAGGTTTCATTAGCTCATTATTGGATTCACATGTGTAGTTCCTTGATTTCATTGGTTTTCATTCGTTTGTTATTGGATTCACCTCTGTGTTTTAAGTGTGTTCGAATTGTTCTAATTAGCTCATTATTGGATTCATCTGTATTGGTAAGGTTTACCATTAGTTTTCTTTAGCTTATTATTGGATACACTTGTGTTTCTTAAGTGTTTTTGATTGGTTCTAATTAGTTCGTTATTGGATTCACGTGTGTAGTTAAGTGTTTTATTTCGGTTACATTAGCTCATTATTGGATTTCCCTGTGTAGTAAAGTGTTTTAATTAGTATTCATTAGCACGTTATTGGATTCACCTCTGTGTTTCAAGTGTTTTCTATTTGTTCTAATTTGCTCGTTATTGGATTCACCTGTCTTGTTAAGGTTTACCGTTGGTTTTAGTTGCTTATTATTGGATTCACTTGTGTTTCTTATGTGTTTTTGATTGGCTCTACATAGCTCGTTTTTGGATTCATGTGTTTAGATAAGTGTTCTAATTAGTATTCTTTAGCTCGTTATTGGATTCTCTTGTGTGGTTAAGGGTTTTCATTGGTTTTCATTCGCTTGTTGTTGGATTCACCTCTGTTTTATAAGTGTGTTCAATTCGTTCTATTTAGCTCGTTATTGGATTCACCTGTGTTGTTAAGGTTTTTCATTGGTTTACCTGACCTAATTATTGCATTCACTTGTGTTTTTTAAATGTTATTGATTGGTTCTAAATAACTCGTTTTTGGATTCACGTATGTAGTTAAGTGTTTTCATTGGTTTTCATTCGTTTGTTGTTGGATTCACCTCTTTGTTTTACATTCTTTTCTATTTGTTCTAATTAGCTCGTTATTGGATTCACCTGTCTTGTTAAGGTTTACCATTGGTGTTAGTTGCTTATTATTGGCTTCACTTGTGTTTCTTATGTGTTTTTGATTGGCTCTACATAGCTCGTTTTAGGATTCACGTGTTTAGATAAGTGTTATAATTAGTATTCTTTAGCTCGTTATTGATTTTCTTGTGTGGTTTAGTGTTTTAATTGGTTTTCATTCGCTCGTTGTTGGATTCACCTGTGTTTCATAAGTGTGTTCAATTCTTTCAAATTAGCACGTTATTGGATTCTCTTGTGTTGTTAAGGTTTTTCATTGGTTTACCTGAGCTAATTATTGGATTCACTTGTTTTTCTAAGTGGTTTTTATTGTTTCTAATTAGCTTTCTATTGGATTCACGTGTGAGGATAAGTGTTCTAATTAGTATTCTCTAGCTCGTTATTGGTTTCTCTTGTGTGGTTAAGGGTTTTCATTGGTTTTCATTCGCTAGTTGTTGGATTCACCTGTGTTTTATAGTGTGTTCAATTTCGTTCAAAATAGTTCGTTATTGGATTCACCTGTGTTGTTATGGTTTTTCATTGGTTTACCTGAGCTAATTATTGGATTCACTTGTGTTTTTTAAGTGTTTTTGATTGGTTCTAATGAACTCGTTTTTGGATTCACGTGGGTAGTTAAGTGTTTTCATTGGTTTTTTTTTTCGCTCGTTATTGATTCACCTCTTTGTTTTAAGTATTTCCTATTTGTTCTAATTAGCTTTTATTGGATTCACCTGCCTTGTTAAGGTTTATCATTGGTTTATGTTGCTTATTATTGGATTCACTTGTGTTTCTTAAGTGTTTTTGATTGGCTCTTATTAGCTCGTTATTGGATTCACGTCTATAGTTGAGTGTTTTATTTAGATTTCATTAGCTCATTATTGGATTCACGTGTGTAATTCAGTGATTTCATTGGTTTTCATTCGTTTGTTATTGGATTCACCTCTGTGTTTTAAGTGTGTTCTATTTGGTCTAATTAGCTCGTTATTGGATTCTCCTGACTTGTTAAGGTTTACCATTGGTTTTAGTTGCTTATTATTGGATTCACTTGTGTTTCTTAAGTGTTTTTGATTATCTCTCAATAGCTCGTTATTGGATTCACGTGTGAGGATAAGTGTTCTAATTAGTATTCTTTAGCTCGTTATTGGATTCTCTTCTATGTTTAATTGTCTTCATTGGTTTTCACTCTTTGTTGGATTCACCTTTGTTTTATAAGTGTGTCAATTCGTTCAAATTAGCTTATTATTGGGTTCACCTGTGTTAAGTTTTTTCATTGGTATACCTTAGCTAATTATTGGATTCACTTATGTTTATTAAGTCTTTTTTTATTGGTTCTAATTAGCTCGTTATTGGATTCACGTGTGTAGTTAAGTGTTTTAATTCAGTTTCATTAGCTCATTATTGGACTCAAGTGTGTAATTCAGTGTTTTATTTAGGATTCATTATCTCATTATTGGATTCACGTGTGTAGTTCAGTGTTTTCACTGGCTTTCATTCGTTTATTATTGGATTCACCTCTGTGTTTTAAGTGTGTTCTACTTGTTCTAATTAGCTCGTTATTGGATTCACCTGTATTAGTAAGGTTTACTATTGGTTTTCTTTAGCTTATTATTGGATACACTAGTGTTTCTTAAGTGTTTTTTATTGGCTCTTATTAGCTCGTTATTTGACTCACGTGTGTAGTTACGTGTTTTAGTTCGGTTTCATTAGCTCATTATTGGATTTACGTGTGTATTTAAGTGGTTTAATTAGTATTCATTAGCACGTTATTGGATTCACCTCTGTGTTTTAAGTGTTTTCTATTTGTTCTAATTTGCTCGTTATTGGATTCACCAGTCTTGTTAAGGTTTACCATTGGTTTTAGTTGTATATTATTGAATTCATTTGTGTTTCTTATGTGTTTTTGACTGGCTCTACATAGCTGGTTTTTGGATTCACGTGTTTAGATAAGTGTTCTAATTAGTATTCTATAGCTCATTATTGGATTCTCTTGTGTGGTTAAGTGTCTTCATTGGCTTTCATTCGCTCGTTGTAGGATTCTCCCGTGTTTTATCAGTGTGCTCAATTCGTTCAAATTATCTCGTTATTTGATTCACCTGTATTGTTAAGGTCTTTCATTGGTATACCTTAGCTAATTATTGGATTCACATGTGTTTTTTAAGTGTTTTTGATTGGTTCTAATTAGCTCGTTATTGGATTCACGTGTGTAGATAAATGTTCTAATTAGTATTCTTTAGCTCGTTATTGGATTCTCTTGTGTGGTTAAGGGATTTCATTGATTTTCATTCGCTCGTTGTTGAATTCACCTATGTTTTATAAATGTGTTCAATTCGTTCTATTTAACTCGTTATTGGATTCACCTGTGTTGTTTAGGTTTCTCATTGGTTTAACTGAGCTATTTATTGGATTCACTTGTGTTTTTTAAGTGTTTTTGATTGGTTCTAATTAACTCGTTTTGGATTCACATGTGTAGTTAAGTGTTTTCATTGGTTTTCATTCGCTTGTTATTGGATTCACCTCTTTGTTTTAAGTGCTTTCTATTTGTTCTAATTAGCTCGTTATTGGATTTACCTGTCTTGTTAAGGTTTACCATTGGTTTTAATTGCTTATTATTGGATTCACTTGTCTTTCTTAAGTGTTTTTGATTGGTTCTTATTAGCTCGTTATTTGATTCACTTGTGTTCTTGAGTGTTTTAATTAGATTTCATTAGCTCATTATTGGATTCACGTGTGTAATTCAGTGATTTCATTGGTTTTCATTCGTTCGTTATTGGATTCACCGCTGTGTTTTAAGTGTGTTCTATTTGTTCTATTTAGCTCGTTATTGGATTCTCCTGTCTTGTTAAGGTTTACCATTGGTTTTACTTGCTTATTATTGGATTCACTTGTGTTTCTTAAGTGTTTTTGATTATCTCTAAATAGCTCGTTATTGGATTCCCGTGTGACGATAAGTGTTCTAATTAGTATTCTTTAGCTTGTTATTGGATTCTCTTGTGTGGTTAATGTCCTCATTGGTTTTCATTCGCTAGTTGTTGGATTCACCTGTGTTTTATAAGTGTGTTCAATTCATTCAAATTATTCATTATTGGGTTCACCTGTGTTGTTAAGTTTTTTCATTGGTATACCTTATCTAATTATTGGATTCACTTGTGTTTTTTAAGTCTTTTTTCTTGGTTCTAATTAGCACGTTATTGGATTCACGTATGTAGTTGAGTATTTTAATTAGGTTTCATTAGCTCATTATTGGATTAACGTGTGCATCTCAGTGATTTCATTGGTTTTCATTCGTTTGTTATTGGATTCGCCTCTGTGTATTAAGTGTGTTCTATTTGTTCTAATTAGCTTGTAGTCGGATTCTCCTGTCTTGTTAAGGTTTACCATTGGTTTTAATTGCTTATTATTGGATTCACTTGTGTTTCTTAAGTGTTTTTGAATATCTCTAAATGGCTCGTTATTGGATTCTCGTGTGAGGATAAGTGTTCTAATTAGTATTCTTTAGCTCGTTATTGGATTCTCTTGTGTGGTTAAGTGTCTTCATTGGTTTTCATTCGCTTGTTGTTGGATTCAACTGTGTTTTATAAGTGTGTTCAATTCGTTCAAATTAGCTCATTATTGGGTTCACCTGTGTTTTTAAGTTTTTTCATTGGTATACCTTAGCTAATTATTGGATTCACTTGTGTTTTTAAGTGTTTTTGATTGGTTCTAATTAGCTCGTTATTGGATTCACGTCTGTAGTTGAGAGTTTTAATTAGTTCATTAGCTCATTATTGGAGTCACGTGTGTAGTTGAGTGTTTTAATTAGGTTTCATTAGCTCATTATTGGATTCACGTGTTTAGTTCAGTGTTTTCATTGCTTTTCATTCTTTGTTATTGGATTCACCTCTGTGTTTTAAGAGTGTTCTACTTGTTCTAATTAGCTCGTTATTGGATTCACCTGTATTGGTAACATTTACCATTGGTTTTCTTTAGCTTATTATTGGATACACTAGTGTTTCTTAAGTGTTTTTGATTGGTTTTTATTAGCTCATTATTGGATTCACGTGTGTATTTAAGTGTTTTAGTTCGGTTTCATTAGCTCATTATTGGATTTACGTGTGTAGATAAGTGGTTTAATTAGTATTCATTAGCACGTTATTGGAATCACCTCTGTGTTTTAAGTGTTTTCTATTTGTTCTAATTTGCTCGTTATAAGATTCACCTGTCTTGTTAAGGTTTACCATTGGTTTTAGTTACTTATTATTGGATTCTCTTGTGTTTCTTATGTGTTATTGATTGGCTCTACATAGCTCGTTTATGGATTCACGTGTTTAGATAAGTGTTTTAATTAGTATTTTTTTGCTCCTTATTAGATTCTCTTGTGTCGTTAAGTGTTTTAATTGGTTTTCATTCGCTCGTTGTTGGATTCACCTGTTTTTTTATAAGTGTGTTCAATTCCTTCAATTTACCTCGTTATTGGATTCACCTGTATTAGTAAGGTTTACCATTGGTTTTTTTTAGCTTATTATTGGATACACTTGTGTTTCTTAAGTGTTTTTGATTGGTTCTTATTAGCTCGTTATTGAATTCACATGTGTAGTTAAGTGTTTTAATTCGGTTTCATTAGCTCATTATTGGATTTACGTGTGTAGTTAAGTGGTTTAATTAGTATTCATTTGCACGTTATTGGATTCACCTCTGTGTTTTAAGTGTTTTCTATTTGTTCTAATTTGCTCGTTATTGGATTCCCCTGTCTTGTTAAGGTTTACCATTTGTTTTAGTTGCTTATTATTGGATTCACTTGTGTTTCTTAAGTGTTTTTGATTGGTTCTAATTAGCTCGTTATTGGATTCTCCAGTCTTGTTAAGGTTTACCATTGGTTTTAGTTGCTTATTTTTGGATTCACTTGTGTTTCTTAAGTGTTTTTGATTATCTCTCAATAGCTCATTATTGGATTCACTGGTGAGGATAAGTGTTCTAATTAGTATTCTTTAGCTCGTTATTGAATTCTCTAGTGTGGTTAGGGGTTTTCATTGGTTTTCATTTGCTCTTTGTTGTATTCACCTGTGTTTTATAAGTGTGTTCAATTTGTTCAAATTAGCTCATTATTGGGTTCACCTGTGTTGTTAAGTTTTTTTCATGGGTATACCTTAGCTAATTATTGGATTCACTTGTGTGTTTTAAGTGTTTTTGATTGGTTCTAATTAGCTCGTTATTGGATTCGCGTGTGTAGTTGAGTGTTGTAATTAGGTTTCTTTAGCTCATTATTGCATTCACGTATGTAGTTCAGTGTTTTCATTCCTTTGTTATTGGATTCGCCTCTGTGTTTTAAGTGTGTTCTACTTGTTCTACTTAGCTCGTTATTGGATTCACATGTATTGGTAAGGTTTACCTTTGGTTTTCTTTAGCTTATTATTGGATACACTTGTGTTTCTAAGTGTTTTTGATATGTTCTAATCAGCTCGTTATTGGATTCACGTGTGTAGTTAAGTGTTTTAGTTCGGTTTCATTAGCTCATTATTGGATTTATGTGTGTAGTTAAGTGGTTTAATTAATATTCATTATCACATAATTATATTCACCTCTGTGTTTTAAGAGTTTTCTATTTGTTCTAATTTGCTCGTTTTTGGATTCACCTGTCTTGTTAAGGTTTACAATTGGTTTAAATTGCTCATTATTGGATTCACTTGTGTTTCTTATGTGTTCTTCATTGGCTCTACATAGCTCGTTTTCAGATTCTCCTGTTTAGATAAGTGTTCTAATTAGTATTCGTTAGCTAGTTATTGGATTCTCTTGTGTGGTTAAGTTTTTTAATTGGTTTTCATTCGCTCATTGTTGTATTTACCTGTGTTTTATAAGTGTGTTAAATTCGTTCAAAGTAGCTCGTTATTGGATTCACCTAAGTTGTTCAGGTTTTTCATTGGTTTACCTGAGCTAATTATTGGATTCACTTGTGTTTTTAGTGTTTTTGATTGGTTTAATTAACTCTTTCTTGGATTCACATGTGTAGTTAAGTGTTTTTATTGGTTTTCATTCGATCATTATTGGATTCACATCTTTGTTTTAAGTGTTTTCTATTTGTTCTAATTAGCTCGTTATTGGATTCACCTGTCTTGTTAAGGTTTACCATTGGTTTTAGTTGCTTATTATTGGATTCACTTGTGTTTCTTAAGTGTTTTTGATTGGTCCTAATTAGCTCCTTATTTGATTCACGTGTGTTGTTGAGTGTTTTCATTAGATTTCATTGGCTCATTATTGGAATCACGTGTGTACTTCAGTGATTTCATTGGTTTTCATTCGCTTGTTGTTGGACTCACCTGTGTTTTATAAATGTGTTCCATTCATTCAAATAAGCTCGTTATTGGATTCACCTGTGTTGTTAAGGTTTTTCATTGGTATGCCTTAGCTAATTATTGAATTCACTTGTGTTTCTCATGTGTTTTTGATTGGTTCTAATTAGCTATTTATTGGTTTCACGTGTGTAGATAAGTGTTCTAATTAGTATTCTTTAGCTCGTTATTGGATTCTCTTGTGTGGTTAAGGGTTTTCATTGGTTTTCATTCGCTCGTTCTTGGATTCACCTGTGTTTTATAAGTGTGTTCTTTTCATTCAAATTAGCTCAGTATTGGGTTCACCTGTGTTGTTAAGTTTTTTTCATTGGTATACCTTAGCTAATTATTGGATTCACTTGTCTGTTTTAAGTGTTTTTGATTGGTTCTAATTAGATCGCTATTGGATTCACGTGTGTAGTTGAGTGTTTTAATTATGTTTTATTAGCTCATTATTGGATTCACGTGTGTATTTCAGTGTTTTCATTCGTTTGCTATTGGAATCACCTCTGTGTTTTAAGTGTGTTCTACTTGTTCTAATTTGCTCGTTCTTGGATTCACCTGTATTGGTAATGTTTACCGTTGGTTTTCTTTAGCTTATTATTGGATACACTTGTGTTTCTTAAGTGTTTTTGATTGGTTCTAATTACCTCTTTATTTGATTCACGTGTGTTGTTTAGTGTTTTCATTAGATTTCATTGGCTCATTATTGGATTCACGTGTGTAGTTCAGTGATTTCATTGGTTTTCATTCGTTTGTTATTGGATTCACCTCTGTGTTCAATTCGTTCAAATTAGCTCATTATTGGGTTCACCTGTGTTGTTAAGTTTTTTTCATTGGTATACCTTACCTAATTATTGGATTCACTTGTGTTTCTTATGTGTTTTTGATTGGCTCTACATAGTTCGTTTTTGGATTCACGTGTTTAGATAAGTGTTCTAATTAGTATTCTTTAGCTCGTTATTGGATTCTCTTGTTTGGTTTGGGGTTTTCATTGGTTTTCATTCACTCTTTGTTGGATTCACCTGTGTTTTATTAGTGTGTTCTTATCGTTCAAATATGCTCATTATTGGATTCACCTATGTTGTTAAGGCTTTTCATTGGTATGCTTTAGCTAATTATTGGATTCACTTTTGTTTTTAAGTGTTTTTGATTGGTTCTAATTAGCTCGTTATTGTATTCATGTGTGTAGATAAGTGTTCTAATTAGTATTCTTTAGCTCGTTAATGGATTCTCTTGTGTGGTTAAGGGTTCTCATTTGTTTTCATTCGCTCGTTGTTGGATTCACCTGTGTTTTATAAGTGTGTTCAATTCGTTCTATTTAGCTCGTTATTGGATTCACCTCTGTTGTTAAGGTTTCTCATTGGTTTACCTGAGCTAATTGTTGGATTCACTTGTTTTTTTTAAATGTTTTTGATTGGTTCTAATTAACTCGTTTTTGGATTCACGTATCTAGTTAAGTGTTTTCATTGGTTTTCATTCGCTCGTTATTGGATTCACCTCTTTGTTTTAAGTGTTTTCTCTTTGTTCTAATTAGCTCGTTATTGGATTCACCTGTCTTGTTAAGGTTTACCATTGGTTTTAGTTGCTTATTATTGGATTCACTTGTGTTTCTTAAGTGTTTTTGATTATCTCTAAATAGCTCATTATTGGATTCACTTGTGAGGATAAGTGTTCTAATTAGTATTCTTTAGCTCGTTATTGGATTCTCTTGTGAGATTAAGTGTCATTGGTTTTCATTCGCTCGTTGTTGGATTCACCTGTGTTTTATAAGTGTGTTCAATTCGTTTATATTAGCTCATTTTGGGTTCACCTGTGTTGTTAAGTTTTTTTCATTGGTACACCTTAGCTAATTATTGCATTCACTTGTGTGTTTAAGTATTTTTGATTGGTTCCAATTAGCTCGTTATTGGATTCAGTGTGTAGTGGAGTGTTTAAATTAGGTTTCATTAGCTCATTATTGGATTCACGTGTGTAGTTCAGTGATTTCATTGGTTTTCATTCGTTTGTTATTGGATTCACCTCTGTGTTTTAAGTGTGTTGTATTTCTTCTAATTAGCTCGTTATTGGATTCACCTGTCTTTTTAAGGTTTACCATTGGTTTAAGTTGCTTATTATTGGATTCACTTGTGTTTCTTAAAATCTTTTTTATTGGTTCTAATTAACTCATTATTGGATTCACTTGTGTAGTTGAGTGTTTTAATTAGGTTTCATTAGCTCATTATTGTATTCACGTGTGTAATTCAGTGTTTTCATTGGTTTTCATTCATTTGTTATTGAATTCACTTCTGTTTATTAAGTGTGTTCTACTGTTCTAATTAGCTCGTTATTGGATTCACCTGTATTGGTAAGGTTTACAGTTGGTTTTCATTAGCTTATTATTGGATACACTTGTGTTTCTTAAGTGTTTTTGATTGGTTCTAATTAGCTCGTTATTGGATTCACGTTTGTAGTTAAGTGTTTTAATTCGGTTTCTTTAGCTCATTATTAAATTTACGTGTGTAGTTAAGTGGTTTAATTAGTATTCATTAGCACGTTATTGGATTCACCTCTGTGTTTTAAGTGTTTTCTATTTATTCTAATTGGCTCGTTATTGGATTCACATGTCTTGTTAAGGTTTACCATTGGTTTTAATTGCTTATTATTGGATTTACTTGTGTTTCTTATGTGTTTTTGATTGTCTCTACGTAGCTCATTTTTGGATTCACGTGTATAGATAAGTGTTCTAATTAGTATCTTTAGCTCGTTATTGGATTCTCTTGTGTGGTTTTGGGTTTTCATTGGTTTTCATTCGCTCGTTGTTGGATTCACCTCTGTTTTATAAGTGTGTTCAATTCGTTCTATTTAGCTCGTTATTGGATTCACCTGTGTTGTTAAGGTTTTTCATTGGTTTGCCTGAACTAATTATTGGATTCACTTGTGTTTTTTAAGTGTTTTTTATTGGTTCTAATTAACTCGTTTTTGGATTCATGTGTGTAGTTAAGTGTTTTCATTGGTTTTTAAGCGCTTGTTATTGGATTCACCTCCTTGTTGTAAGTGTTTTCTATTTGTTCTAATTAGCTCGTTATTGGATTCACCTGTCTTGTTTAGGTTTACCATTGGTGTTATTTGCTTATTATTATTAGATTCACTTGTGTTTCTTAAGTGTTTTTGATTGGTTCTAATTAGCTCGTTATTTGATTCACGTGTGTTGTTGAGTGTTTTCATTAGATTTCATTAGCTCATTATTGGATTCACGTGTGCAGTTCAGTGATTTCATTGGTTTTCATTCGTTTGTTATTGGATTCACCTCTGTGTTTTAAGTGTGTTCTATTTGTTCTAATTAGCTCGTTATTGGATTCTCCTGTCTTGTTAAGGTTTACCATTGGTTTTAGTTGCTTATTATTGTTGGAGACCATGGAATTAAATATAAAAGCCCTCTTTCTAAAACTCAAAATGGAGTCTCTAACAACCTGAGCCAAAGTCAGCTACGTGACAATCCACATGGATTGCAAGCTAAGCAAATTCCCTGGGCCTCAAAGAAATGTAACTTTATAAAGATAGAGGAGTCACCCACGTGACACCAATGTTCCCAGAGAAATAGGGGCTGGCAGAAGATTCCCATGGGAATAGAGGCTGATGACCATATAGTGTGATTAGATCCTGTGCTGTATTGTTCTATAAAAAATCTAGGTCTCATAATTTACGAATACCAACATTATGATGTGTCAAATTGTTAATCTTGAAAAAACAAGATATTCTTGTAAGAAGTTACAGAATATTCACTGCATGCCTCTCTCTTTCTCTGTCTCTCTTAGTTTGAATTTTGTATATAAGGCCATCCCCTCAATAAAGATTGGGCTCTCGATCAGAATCCAGACCTGAGCCTCATTA